>JAMKCH010040512.1:0-14151 GCA_023653785.1 Ophioderma brevispina | reverse complement strand
ACCCCTGCGAATGTGACCGGTATAGCGGTTCTTCTAAGAACAACCCAAACAGTCCTTTTCGGGACTACCATTGTACCAAAAAGAGAAATGGCTTTGTGTTGATGATATATGATGAAATAAAATGTTTAATAAAACAAATGCAAAAAAGTTTTTTCACAAACGACACACTCATATAGGCATTCCCGGGATAGGCATATAGGCCCACACGAACATTACCCCATACCTCACACGTGCTGTTCAGTTAACAAAAAAATCATTCTCATTATTTTTTACATTGAAAATAAAATTATTTATTTAAACCAAACTATTTGCATTGAAAACATAATTGAATTAAAGTATTTTGATATTTTGACCAAGCAGATGCCCCGCCAGTAGAGCGAGCGCAGAAGCTCCGCCAACGGAACGAGCGCAGTTGATCCACCAGCGGAGCGAGCGCAAAAGATCCACCAGCGGAGCAAGCGCAAAAGATCCACCAGCGGAGCGAGCGCTAAAGATCCACCAGCGGAGCGAGCGCAGAACATCCACCAGCGGAGCGAGCGCAGAACATCCACCAGCGGAGTACTCTCTAATACGATATAGTTTTACGTGCTCGAGCGCAGGTACTCCACCTGTGGATTTTCTGAGCTCGAGCGCAGGATTTTTTCCCTCACTATATAGTGACGGAGGTGTTTCCTGCGCTCGAGCGCAGATACTCCGCCTATGGATTTTCTGCGCTCGAGCGCAGGATTTTTTCCATCACTATATAGTGAGGGAGGTGTTTCCTGCGCTCGAGCGCAGATACTCCGCCTATGGATTTTCTGCGCTCGGGCGCAGGATTTTTTCCCTCACTATATAGTGACGGAGGTGTTTCCTGCGCTCGAGCGCAGATACTCCTCCTATGGATTTTCTGCGCTCGAGCGCAGGATTTTTTCCCTCACTATATAGTGACGGACGTGTTTCCTGCGCTCGGGCGCAGACACTCCGCCGACGGATTTTCTGCGCTCGAGCGCAGATACTCCACTATCGGATGTTCTGCGGAGGGGCGGCAGAAGCTCCGGGTAAGTGGTCACTTACATCAACTCGCTTTAGGTTATGGCAGTCTCTTCACGAATGCCATGTTCACATGGGTTCAAAGCGCATAATAATAGTATATGCTTGAACTTTAACCTTGCCAACTGTGTTAACTTGAAACAGCCCAAATTCTCTCACTTCACTCAATCATACGTGGCCTTAGAACACACTCTACCTAAGAGAGCATATTTAAGGCCTCGCGCACAAGCATCATTTTGGTACATTTCACCTCAATAATCCCTTGCATGATCCCGGCATGTGATCCCACAAAAATCCCATTTTTAATACATAAAACTCGATCTTTTACACCCATTCCTGCACACAAAACACTAGTACTTTAAAAAAAAATTAATAATGAAAGGTTTTGTGCTCCTTAAACTTCTTTACACTGCCCTAAATTACTGACATATGTTTAGTACAGAACATTATAGGCACATTGCAATGTATTATGGGATTAGTTCAAAACACCCTCTGCTACTATGAAGCAAGGTTAAATGCCCCCACTGTTTATTTCTTGGGAACTTGAATGATTACATCTAACCTTGTATGCTTGCACCTATTACTGAATGTGAACCTTGTTTTGCTTTTAATATTTTTTATGGGATCAAAGTGTTACAACCTTATCTGGTAATATAAGTGGGGTAAACTTAGCCCATTTAAAGTGTCGATGGTTTTGAAATCGGTTGTATATTAGTCCGAGTTATATTGATATGTCATTTTAGTACTTTTGTATTAATTGACCATCTTCAGCCATACTTCTGTTATGCAACACACAAGTCATATGTTTACATTTGACAAAACACAGGCGATTGTCCTTGGTGAGGTAATGGCCACCACAGAGGTTGGACCGTGGACTTCAGAAATAATTTTCGGTACAGTGATATATCACCATTTCACGCATTGATTACTACAACCAATTTTGACATTTGCATAATGTTATTGAAAGTGAAACTACAGTTTAATAAGTGGGGGGGGGGATTCTCAACACAAATGACCATACATGGATGTGCCATAGACAATCGGTTAATTGGGCCTAAAATTTTTACATTCCTGGTATAGCTATGGGTCCCTTTTTGGCCTAAACATGGTAAATAGCTATGGGGTCCTACTTCCAGAGGCGTTGGGCACGTCCCTCCCCAAACCAAAGGTGAAACCCCCCCCCCCCATGGTTAGTACGGGACAAATTAAAGAATGAAGAAGTTTAAAGTACTCTCCATTAAAGTGTGTGTACAAAGATTCACACACCGATTGACAAACTTCCCTGGATGCAGGGCCACATGGAGTCATGTCCTTACGATGAAATCTCATACGGACTTAAAATATTAACCAGCAAAATATTGCTGTTCCTTGGGAAGTTGAAAAAGCAAATGAAACAGGTTTTCCATAACAACATATTATTTAAAGTCATTGCCATTAAAATTGGCCGGTATTTGTGGTTTTCGGGTAAGTTAAACCGTACATTAAATTCACTGTAATTTCATAAAGTTTACAAGTAACTTGTCAAGTGAAAATTAATTAAAAAGAAAAAAAAAGAACCATATTAATGTGGATATTTTTTGTGGAGTTCACATCATATAATTAGTTTAATTACGTATTACACTGAAGTAACCATTTTACTATTGCAATGATACACATAAAAAATAAAATTTTTGGCTGTTCATTTCATGGGGATGAATATTCATATTCTGGTTATGCATTATACAAGATGTAAAAACAACCCGGCTTTAAAAAAATGGGAACGTCCTTTTTCTGAAAATTTTAAAGTGACCCTTTGAATATTTAACAAGTGCAGTAAGGTACCTTTCAGGTAATGGCAGGGCCCCACTTCAAAATCATTAAAGTGCATTTTTTCTCTAACAACCTCATTGTTGTTTATGGTTCATTAGAATATCCCGAGTTGATTTGATGAGGCGTTTGAATGTTATTACCAAAAATGTTTATATCAACGGTAACCACTGAGGCCAAGGCCACTGCGTCATAATTTCTGTCTACTTACGGACAGAAAATATAAAGTGGCTATTTTTCCAGAGTAGATCGCATTTGCAAGTAGATTAGGCAACAATTAGGCTAACGTGTCAGATGATGTCAAAATCCTCAAAACTCCTTTGGGAAATCAAGGTGATATGCTGTGGATCACACGAAAAGCCAATGTGTTGAGTGTTGCGTTCCTGTGATTATGACTTCAAATAGGCATGTATAAGTTACCTTTTAAGTTAGCTTGGAAAAAGACTAGCTGAAAAACATAACTTGTTCTAATAAGATTTTTATGTAAATAACACAATTGTGAAAACAATTATCATCATCATGGAACTTATGTAGTAATTTTTACTGAAGTACGTATAATGGAATATTCAAAGAGGTGTAGATCTTGATTTTTACCTAATTTAAAGGTCCGGTATATGCAAAATCAAGCCAAATTTTAAGTCGGAAGCTAATCATTAAGGTATATTGTCCTTTTTTGGAAGGACTCTTCTTGTTAAATTATGTTTCTTATTTAATGTGGCAAATTCAATACTGGTTAAAGACCAATGACTAATTTTGTCTTTCATCACCCTATAGTTTTATTGCAGATCAAATAAGAAACATAATTTCTACTACCCCATTTCATTTTACACTTGATCTTGGAAACGTGTATTGCAATTGGGTGAATGTTTTTTTGAAAACCAAACTTTGTCCGGGCATGTTACTCTTTGAAGTTTTAACATCAATTAAAAGATATCAACAAGTTAACAGATTTTGAACACAAACAATAAACAAAGATTACTTATAGAGGGCTACATCAAAGCTCTAAAGTACTTTTGTGGAATCAATCACATTTTAGAGGAAACTGTATTCATTGAGAGCTTGTTATTAACCTGATCAAAAATATGGTGCGGGATTATTAGAGTGTATTATTGAGTTCATCCCACAATGCACCAGTTTTGGGCAATTTCACCACAATAATGTCATGCTGAATGCCAGCATGGGATCCCCGCAACATAAATCCCTATTCCACGGTTTGATTATAACATAAACAAAATTTTATTAATGTTGTATTTTCTATATTGTAAATAATATATAAAGGTACTTTAAAGGCATGGTTGTTTGTCTTTAATGGCATATATATGCTACTCATCATTGATGCTCTGGTTTAATTTCAAATCCAAAGTTAGAGCAGAAAAACGAATTCCCTGTGCAAGTATAGGGGCTTCTGCCTGCCAGTTTCATTCTCTCTTACACAACAGGGGGCGCCACAACCATAAACAAATGTCACATCACATCATCTATACTATGGTACAGACTGTTCTAAGTTCGTTGAACCTGGCAACCAGTTCGGATGGAATTGTGGCCCATCTTCGTGGTGTAATAACTAGTCTCGCTTAACGGCGGGATGCTGTGATGATTTTTAACATCCCAAATTTTATACATTGAAAGTCCCGTGATTATTCAGAGTGATAAAAATCTCATCACAATAAGCCATTGCTGTATTGCTTTATGTCACAACATATGTGATGTGATCTGGGAACACCTGTCGCATGTCGCGCAGGACATTTTGAAAAAAGAAATTAACCTTAAAATCTGTTCATGTTGTACTTTTTTTTTAAAAATTGTAAAGGCCATACTTTTGATATGTGTACATTAGACGAAGTAAAAAGTTTATGGAAACTTTATCTTTCAAACCTTTGCAATGATAGCAAAACTCAAAATATACATTTTTTCACCATGTTGCGGGTTTTCCGCCCGGATGCATCACATATTGTCAGTCAATAATTTTGAATACCTTTTGAGATTATCCCACACACACACACACACACACCATTTCATATATTGATGAGATATCTCTGGATTTCCTAGTGAAATCTACCAACTAGAATAGACCAGTGACATTATTTATGATCAGAGGTGTATCCTGTGGTGTCCTGTGTTCCCCCCCCCCCCTATTTGAAATATGTTTGCTAATATAGAAAACAAAGTGGTATGGTAATCACTGAACATGTTCTTTTTCAAAATTGCCAGGTATATGACAGTTGATGATATTGACACCAGTTAAGGCATCAATGAAACTATGTTTTCAATTAAAGGTGCAACGAGAGATTTCAAATAACAGTAATCCCTAAAGAATGTAAAAATTCTAATTTTTGGGCCTTTTGTAAAAGCTTTCGATTAAAAATATCCCCATCTGAAATGATACGCTGAAAACTGTTTCTTTGCCATTGGTACAAAATTGGAAATTTTTTAATTTTGTGTAGGAGCAAATACGAAATTCAGCTTATGTTTTCTAATATAGAAAAATCTAAGCATAACAAATCACCTTTGTTTTCATTTTCAGTTATTCTGTAGCCACATAAAAGTAGGGAATCTATATTACAATCACTACATATTACGCGATAAGGATGATTGAAATCTCTTGTTGCACCTTTAATGTTAAACTTTAATTGTTGTATGGTAAATTTCAATTGTGTAGAATAAGCTTCCCTGTATTATTGGTTTTGGGGTTTTTTTTTTTCCATGCAGGAGCACCATTTCAAAAGCCAAAGTTACCAATAGTGGCCGCAATTAAGCGTCTTTTTTAGAAATTGGAGGTTGTGCTATTAATTTGCCCAACCTTACGTTTTGTGAAGGGAATTCCTACCCACTTTGTTGTCGGTTGCTTACTTCACTAGCCCCTCTCTGGCCATAACCGGAGCTAAGAAAACAGGTATATTTCCTGATCATTTTGTAGGCAGCAGAACATGTTTCGCAAGTAGTTTATCCACAAGTAAACAGAATCATCACCAAACTCTTACTACTCTGACCCCCAACCTTGGCATTTTGAACTACTTTTTGAATGTATTTAATTTGGTTGTTAAAACACAACAACCCGATCTGTGTCTAGCCCAGGCGGGCGTGACGGATGACAGAAAAGGCGATAAACCAGAGTCAAAATTAGGGTTAGGTCTAAACCAGGGGCCCCCTCGGCCTCTGACCCCTACGGGGATACCACGCTACCAAGGGTGTTGCTGGCCTGGCCGCGATTTCGTGTCCATATGTCTTCGTTTGAGATGGCATTACTACATGCAGAGCTAGTACATTTTCCTCATTGGCTAGGGTTTATGTCCACCAAAAATGTTTGCTGTAAGACTGAAGCTATTAAGTTGTGAATGGTAGGATTCCAATTGACCCAATGTAACCAGAGGGACACTTCCAGGAAGGATATGACATGATCTGTGTGAGCATTGCATGCAATACAGTGGCTGCTACTTTCAAATCGTTATTTGTTTTTTATATAATGTGAACATCAAATGTAGGATGGCAATGGTCCATTTTTTGAACCCAAGATTGATGCAAAACATGTTTTTTTGCAATGGAAACCTTAGGAAATTATATCAACCTACCTATATATTCCTCTTTACACATCTCATCTCTCTTTCTCTCCTCTCTCTCTCTGTCTTTTTTCCCCTCCCTGTCCATCTCTTTCTTCTCTCCCCCTCTTTCTGCCTCTTCTCCTTTCTTCCCTCTCCCATCTCTCAGTCTATCCCCTTGGCAACACCATGTCGAAGGAATGTGTCAGTATTGATAGTATTTAACTCCATTTCAATAAAATGTGCTTTGCTGGCACATGTGAATTCCATGTTGCTGGGATTATAAGAATGTTTTAAATTGCAACCTTGGAGAGTTTCCAATTTCTATACTTTCGATCAGAAATTAATTGACTATGACCTGTTTATAGAGGATTGTAAATTGAGTCCAGAAATGGTACGAAATATTAAACAGCAACATGTATCATCCATAACAGTGTGCTAGTAGGTGTCAAACTACGGTTTTCTTGATAATGCTTGGTTAAAACAAATCAAATAAGTCTTTATTTTCTTTCTTTGTGATGTAATGATAGTTGCTTGCATTCTCTTATCTACCAAAAAACGTTGGCAACGTAAAAAAAACACCAATGTTTTAAAAGAGTAGAGCCTATCAATTTAATAAATCTAAATATAGACCAAGTACCTCAAGTTGCGTCTGCCCCTTGGCAAACTTGGTCCCATTTCTTCTTTTTCTTCTTTTTTCTCCGAATTCCGTTGTTAAGAACGTCCGTATTTCAATTAAAGGAACCATCATCATTAGACCCATGTTGTTTTACAATATTCCAACTTCACCTTTCTTGTTTTTCAGGTATTGCATTGTTTTTGGAATTAGTACTTACCGTATTTTCTTGTGTAAAGGCGCCGTCTTGGTTCTGACTTGAATACGTTTCACAGTGATTTGCCTTATTCGTTTTGTTTCTTGCTTGATTTCTTATTGTTGGAGATTGGTCTTATTTCAATGATCAGAGACCTCTCTCTCATCTGGCAGGAAGAAAGAGTACTAAATAGACACTGCACATTATGCAAATTAGTGCGCCACAAGATTTCCAAATCAATATTTTTGCATGGTTGTAAATCTTTTATATCAAAAGCCCTCCCAGCCCCTCACCCCAATGATTCAGACCACCCAGCTTCCTTCTGGGTAAACATAAAACGATTTTATAATTTAACGTCGGTGGCGACGTTAAATTCAGCAGACACGTAACACAAGAACACTCACGCCGTATGCCAATGTTCCTCCCACGCTATGCACATGTTTGACTGGTCTATAACCTTTGGGTTTTAATATCCAGTGGTACGAGTCAAAAATGTTAAGTAATGTACAACATTAGTTGATTAAGTTATGGAAAACTAAAAGTTGGCCTACAATTAACTGGATGTCTTTATCCTCAATCAATGTCCCTACCTTTTTTGGGGTATTTTATTTTTTGTGTATAAATATTCTCTTCTCTGTTCTTCCAATGGCCTCGACTATCATTGAGAGCAAATTGAGAAATTTCATATTTTGTGAAAATGTCAAAGTGCCCGCTTAAAGAAGACGAAAGGAAGGTTCCAGCTGCTCGATTGCCTGCCTCACAAGAGCAGCAACTGTTTTGATCTCGGTATTACATCAGCGCCTCTAGCATGAAATTCTATAAAAATTTTATATTTAGGCTGTATGAGGTTGATAGTGGGAAGGGGCATGTTTCCTTTTGCATTGCAGAAGAAAATGGGACCAAGTTTGCAATGGGGCAGACGCACTTGAGTATCCTGGTGCTATCTTTAGATTTATTACTTAACTGTATATGGCTCGTACTCTCTTTTTAAAACTTGGTGTTTTTTTACGTTGCCACGTTTTTGGTAGATTTCCTTCTTTTTGTGAACATTACATAGCTGTGCAAGTAGAAGTTGGTCAATTTGCAAGAATATCCTGTTCTGCGAACAGTTTTATAACAACTTTAGTTTAGTGTGTGTGATTCTTACTTAACGTTTTATGTTAGTATCGCTGGTCGACCTGGATGATGTGGTCATTTAAATTATAAGTAAAGCAAAGTGTTTAGGACAATTGAACACTAGTTGAATATATTTAATTAATCACACTGGTGAATATATTTGGGTAATCTATAAGTAGTTAAAATTTCCTTTGAACCCTGTTTAAATAATTAAAGTATTTGAAGTCGTTGTTTTTTTCTCTCGATATCTATTCGTAATTGTTTGATTGTCTATGTTGCTTTTAACTTGATAATAAAATATGAGAGCTTGAAGTCCATGGACTAATCAAAATTGATATTATAAATATACTTAATTATACTTAAAACGTTCATTGCTTTTTCGACATTTTTATTCCTTCAGTTCAGTGAGATATTCAATTGTAAGGGTTTCTGCAATTTTAGATGCCTTTTTTTTTCACAAAGAATAGCAGTTAAAGGGCATAAAATTGTGGAAATGTCCTTTGTTCCTTGTTGATCCATATACACTGTTTATTTTACGTTTTACAGAAAAAGAACGGTTACTGCTTTGCTTCAGTAAGCGTTTTTTACCCAAGAGACCACGTATAATTCTATTGCCATTACACTTAATGAAACCACCTGGTTATTTCTACTCTTCTAATTTTTAAGATGGCCATTCAGCAATCACTCAGAAACCTTTAAACTGGTAAAAAACTCCTGTAAAACCGTGTAAAAAACCCATAGAATCATCCTGGTACAGCCTACATAACCAAAATTAAAGAGAATGACCACCCGAACCCGCAATTGAATACTCGCATAATGCCCCGAAGTGGTGGGCCACCACCGACTCGAACTGACAACAAACAGACTATCCAAAAAGTAAAAATCATAATGTCTATCGCTTACACCCGCTACGCCACGGAGGAAGCTTACAGAGCAAGACTTGATTTGTTGTATATGCTAGTACGTGATTGATCAGTAATGTAATGACAAGAATCCGTTAGCATAATTTTCTTGCATGACGTGCATTATTTTCATGTTAGCAGTAAAAGGCACATCATATGATAATTTAATAATGTACTAAATTTCGGCCAAATTCATTTCGTAATAAAGGCTGTAGGTCTTTTGAGACCGTTTTTTTTTTAAGGTTCCCTCTTTGCCCCTTTATTACGTTTCAAAAAACGGTTTGAAAACATTTCTAACCTCATCTTTCCATTTTCTAATTTCATGATTTCATATCTTGCTCCATGAAGTTGTCACCTAATCACATGTATGATTTGTTTGCTTGAACGAACTGCCGCAACTTTTTTTCTCGAATTATTTGTAATGCTCGTTTTCTCACTGGTTTGTCTTATGATTTTCGAATCTAATATTAAAAATCAACTTGATTATTTTATAAATTGGTCGTCTCATTTCCGTCCTATAGTAACAGTTTTTTGATATATATATTTTTAAAAAAAATCCCATTTGTTTTTTCATGAAGATGCATTTAATGTAAAATCAAACGCCCAACACTCTTGATGTTGCCCTGCATGATCTTGACAATACTGAATTGCGAATACCTATATAAAAAAGAGTTGGAAATGTTTTGACTATAGATAAATTATAATGGCCAAGGTGACCGTACGTAAAGAAATGATCTATGTCGTGTAATTTTAATGTGGCTGAAAGTTTCGTGGGCTACCTCTGTACCTCTAACCGACCACAAGAGACTATCCAAGTAAAATCAATAACCGTCCCAACGCTTAGACCAGCTCGCCCAAGAGGAGCTTATAGAATGGGTAGCCAGAACAAATTGTGAGATATGATATTAAGGATGGTTCGTAGTGATTGTTTGAACAAAAGAATCCCGTTAAACGTCATTTTCTTTGCATAGATTGAATATCTTCAATATTATCACCCTAAAAGCACATCATGAGTATAACTAGAAATTATGTATTAAGTTTTGTGCTACTATCCATTTCGTAATAAGGCTGTAGGTCGTGAACCACTTGTAAAAGTTCAGACTTTCCACTAATAATCTTATAAGTGACCGCTGAAATACTGCATTCTATTCAACATCGTTTTCCGTTTTCCTAATTTTATCTGTTGACATGAAAATGTGTCCAATATCTTTTGTGGGTTGAAATACCTGCTCTGGTTGTATATTTCGAGCGGTTTAGTGATTATTGATGATATTGCCACCTAGTGGCTATTCGCGTCAAACGCGGGGAAAAACAAAGGGAAGTTTTGTTTTCTGTAATATACTCACGGTGTGTGTCGTTTGTATCAGCCTGTTTTTAATTGCTTTTTTGGCTGGTTTTTTTTGGGTGTTTTTTAGTTAGTTAGTTTTAAACTTGGTGACAACACTACGTGTGTCTTAATTTTTCTGGTTGCCTCTTAAGTGCCCTGCTCATATCAGCATTGTAGTTACCTTCAAGAACACACTTTGTGGTGAATTCAATTGTGGAATGGTGTGTCAGGAAAGATGGAACTTGGCATATTGAATATTGACTTCCTATGGGAACTTGTCATTTGTATAGTGAATGTGGGAAATGTTACGAATTGTTTGGTGAAGGTCAGACAGGCTATAGGGTAAGCTTGAGGAAATCAAGCCCTTTAATAACTTGAGTGAACCCGTTTAATCAGAGCACGTTCGATCAGTCATTTTGAGGTCACCACCAGAATGTGTTTTGAAGAGAATCATTCCATAATTCTTGCAAGGTGGCCTATACTGTACTGTACTAAACGCCCCAACACACATCGTACTCGGGCTAGAGTGTTCAAGTTGAAGAAATCCACAAGACATGATCATTCAAAAACTTCCCTAAGTCAACTCACCGCTTTGTCGGCTAAAAATGAGCGCAAAGTCAGGATTTTTATTGTTAAAATAGGATGTTTTTGTGGCCTAACACTGGTGCATTGTGGGATTGGCTCAATACACCCTCTGAGTACCAACAACACCACTATGCCTTATTTGCTTGTGCATGAGAAGACACTAAGATAGTTTAATATCATTTGAAAGTGTTTTATGGCACACAAAAGATTTAAAACGTTCTAGTGAGAGAGAATCACAGCAATTTTAAAACTCCCAGTCATTAATTGGATCATCCACTTCAAAAGAATCTTTTTTAAGAAATAATGCTGGCAGCACCAGCCATGCCAGTTCAAGTACACACACCATGCATTATCATTACATTCAAAGAAAGTTTTTTGATGTAAAGAAAACGAGAAACATAAGTCTTATTTAATTTTCAACTGGCTACAGGTCAATTTGCTACGTGTGTGGTCACAGTTTTAATTCAAACTCATTGACAATATGAAAATTCAATTGGAACCAAACTCAGGTCTAGGTGCAACATGGGATTGACAAGGTCAAAAGTCACATGCCACAGGTCCACATGCCAGGTCAAAGGTCAATGAGGACAAGTTTGAAAGGCTGGGCAGCCCACAGCTATTCTTCTGAATATAGCAAGCGCACAAGCCAAGAACCCAAATTCTAGTTGTTGGCTTGTTCAAGTGAAAACCATCATTTCAGTTTTGACTTTTAAGTACTTTTTGTGAAGTAAATACAATCGCACTGGTTGCGGTGACAATTGGAGATGGAGGGGGGCAGTGGGAGGGAGGAGGGCATTAGAGGGAGGAGGGGTTTTGGAGAGGGATGAGGGCGAATTGGATAGAGGGAGGAGGGGCATTGGGAGGGGGGCTTTGGATAGGGAGAGAAGAGGGATAGTGGGGAGGACATTTATCCATTGGTGAGATATTTGTTTTGCGTTTTTTATTACCCTCATTTTTTTTATGTTTTTGTATTTTTGCCATGTTTAGATCGTTGGTGGACAAATGGGAGGTGGGCCCTATTCAATGGGACTTGGCTGGCTTATTAAGTTTGAAAAACGAATATGCCAACAAATTCAAATGGAAAACGAGCACATGCATTTGCAGAACCTACAATTCACCATCTCCATTAATTTGTCACAATCAAACCAACTCCGTATAATTTCCCGAGTAAGCGTCAGCCATCCTTGATCTCCCCCCCCCCCTGTTTGTTTTTTTTTTTCCTTTTCCTCTGGTCCTTATGACTCATGAGCTTACTGTAACCAATAGAGGTCTTCCACTTTCGGATTAGCGGCGTCCATCTTTCCGGGAATGGGTAAGTCATTCCAATTTCCTGGAGACTTTTCTAAATCTAAGAACGACTGCATGTTGGATATGTATGGCATAAAAGTATGGGGTCCACTTTGGAATAGCACAAGTACTTAATTGTGGTCGGGTATTAAATTGATCTGAATTACGAATACTACGGGCACTAACACGCCATTTGTTATAGGTTTTAGCGACCAAAACAAAAATTAGTGAGGTGAAAGAATGTCTATACCATTAAAATGCAAACAACAAAGCACCCTCATTCCAATTGATATATGTAGCTTCAGTTTATTGGGTGCCTTTACATTAATGCATGTGTGATATCAACTAATTTTAAGGTTTTCACTTGCTCATAAATTGGCATAGTGTGTGAAACATTTTCTGGTGTAAGGGGATGTCGTCGACCCCGTGTCCCAAAATAGACCCCTATGGTGCAACACACTATCCATGAGTACCATAATTGACCAAAACATAATAATGTCAGGTCAAATAAGACAGTCATCCAAAGTTTTAATGTCTTGTAACTGTTCATAATGGTGTGCAGTATGGCTGTAATTAAGGTTTTGACAGTGCTTTAAACAAAAAGACCAAAGGACTTTGTGACAAGTTTTAAACTTCTGGAAGTTGCGCTGAAGTAGTCAAATGTTCGAGTAAATAAAAAAATACCATTTCTAATAAAACAACTGTGCTGTCTAGCAGTGTGGGGTAAAGTGTGTGAAATGTTTTATTTTCATTTAGCCATGAACCAGTTGTTTGACCTTGACCTGGTTCCAGGATCCTTTAAAGGTCCATGGTCCTATTACTAATAGCCTCATCCCCATGAACCCCATATTTTACAGGAAGTGGTCATAAATTTTGGTATCAGAAGAAAGCTACTATTCTTCTCATTTACCCTGTGAAATCATAGGGCTAAAGGATGTTTGGTTTGGATGTTATGAGTGAAAATATGCCACATCTTGGTCGACCAATATTAATTTTACACAGTACTCTATGGGGCTTATAGACGGCCGGCCAAAGGACCAAAATATGATTTTGACGGCGTTGTTTGTTACAAAGGTCCAACCTAGTGGATTCATACCACCTTGGGATGTACATTAAAGTCTGACTCAGAGATTTCAAAATATCATTTTTTTGTGTAATAATGAAAAATAGTCAACTAGAAATAAAGATAGTAACCTAAAATGTACAATTCCGAAATTTGAGATGAATCGGATTTTTCGTTTTGATGCAGTAAACATTTATGTGTAGTATTACGTCCCATAGGATACTGTGTATAACAAAAATTCCGGATCCGGAATTTTATAACAAAGTTGTGATTTTCTATATGAAGGAATTTGATTTAAGCTTAGCAATTTCACACAGTGATTAGTATATGGACAAGCATTATGTACATGCAAAAAACACGATTTTTTTGGAAATTGAGGGCGCCCTCCTCAGGAAATCTGAGTCGGCCTTTAATGTATGGGGTGTTGGCCTTTCTACATTTTTTGGTCCCCCGCCAACTTTTGTTGGCGAAGGGGGACTATAGAAATGGTAGCCGTCCGTGCGTGTGTGTGTCCCTCACGATATCTTTGGAACTAAGCAAGTGTGGAAGTCCATCTTCGCAACATAGATGTATCTCAAGTAGGCGTTGGGTGGGATACAAAGTGGGTCATGTGGCATGGGTCAAAGGTCAAATGTGGTCAAAAATAGGGTCAAATATGGGCAAAAATAGGGCTAAATCGCTATAATAA
>JAMKCH010040511.1:0-24864 GCA_023653785.1 Ophioderma brevispina | reverse complement strand
ACCCTTCCATTGGATTTGATTCTTCCAACCTGTTTTGGAATAAGAAAATATTCCTTGACAACATATAAAAAGTTCAGAATTTTCGTCAAGATTTCGCTTTTACGTGTTTAACCAATGGCGACGTCTGAACTTGGGAATTTTTGGGCCGCCTCCCCCCCCAGGGGGGTACTTAACACAATGACCATACATGTACGTGCCACAGACATCGGTTCGCATTTTCACCTTCTGGTATAGCAATGACCCCCCCCTTTTTTCATGCCAATTTTTGGTATAGCAATGGTCGTTTTTTCAAAAGTTCTCAAATTTGTTGGAAAATTGTCAATTTTCTTAGTCGGAAGCCAAAATTTCTAAAAATTTGGGAAAATTAGTTTTAATATTTCTAAATCTGAAGCCAAATATTCAAATTTTGCTTAACTGCCCAAAATTTTTGAGGAAAATTTTTTTTAAAAATTGAACAATTTGTGTTAAATTGGGTCCAAAATTTGTTCTCTGGTATAGCTATGGGTCCCCTTTTTGGCAAAAATTGGTATAGTATATGGGCCCCTACTTCGACTCTCTCTCGGAGGATGGCCCTCACCCAAACCAAACTTGGGTACCACCCCCTGGCCCTCCCCGTTTCCAATTGCCTGAATTTAAAAAAAAAAACAAAACGGGTCTTTTGCAGATTTATTTCTTCCACAAGTTTAAAAATCAGTTCAGGCATTTGTGCAACCAGGTATGATGAACAAAAATCGGCGGAATTAAATACTTTGTACCACCCTGAGTCCGTTCAGAACCAGACCTCGAGCGGCGCACGCGCAGGTGTGGCAAAAGTGTTATTCAAAATGCTTTAGTATTTCATTACCGTACAAATGAATAGGCTGCGAGAATTTTTTTATTCGCAGTTTATCCCCCATTCCCCGGGTATTTTGAAGCATTTGGTCCTTCGAAACGGAATTCTATAAATACCTGCGACTAAATCCGGAGTTCGAATATTCACTCTATACAGATTTTTTAAACCTCTTTCAGTCAAATCCAACGAATAAATTTCCTTCTCAAAGCCCTAAAATGTCTTCCAGTGCTAATCAACAAACGCTGACGCCACGGCTAACTACGCTGGTTCCATGTAGTCCATCTAGAATGACCCTCGTTTCCCCACTGGAGCCTCGCCCCGAGCGCGGATTGGCTAGGTCCCAGGGGGAGGACACAGGGAGGAACAGGGAAGGGTCCTTCTAGATGGACTATGCTAGACTTCAGTCGCGGGAATTTCTAGTGCCATTCTGGTTGTACATGGAAAACTTCTTTAAAACCAGAAAGCAGATCGAGACCATCAATTGCTACTGATGCTGTGGATAAAATTTAGATAAGAGTTCAATGTAGCTGTAGGGATACGAAAATAGTAGTAAATTTAAACTAAAACTTTCGCCAATTAAATCATTGCTCACCCTCGGGCTTTCGCCATGGCCCTTCGCTGGCGTATTTTTCCGAGGTGAGCAGTTGATCACTAGGGACCCCCCTCTCAAGTTAAAAGACACTATCAGTGATTTGCTAATCAGCAAATCGAAACAATCATAAAAACTCAGATTTTAGTATGTACGTAAAATACAGGTATCCTAACATACCTGCAAATGATTAGACCACAAGCAACCTAATGACAGAAATCGGAGTTTTAGTCATTGCTGTCCGACGGACACTTACTACAACACGTAATTGAAATGGATTACGTATCTTGGACCCTGTCCGTTTTCTTCTTCCTTTTCTTTCAATTCGACGCTGAAAGGTAACTTATGAGAATTCTACAGACCTTATCCTTCACTTTGAAGTTATTCCTGCAAAATTTCAAATATTTTTCAAATCACTGATAGGGTCTTTAATTGCTTAACATAAACAGGGAGGGATGCTTGAATATTTTGAGCACTGAAAATTTGTTTTTGATTTTAAAGTTTTCAAGAAAAACAATTTTTTTCACAAAATAAATTAAATATTTGTCCACATAAGCAAATCTGATGCTTGCCTCCAACAGGAAACTAAGACTCAAATTCCCTTGGCCTAACCCATCGTAATATATTGCTTGCCCCCTGAAAATATACGTTCCCCCCCAACCCTTTACCACCCCCCCCCCCCCCCCCCACCCCCCCGCCCCCCCCCCCCCCCCGAAAAAAAAATGGTTACACCACTACTCCAGACACAATTTGGCCCCTAATAGGTGAGCCCTCGGGCAAACCAAGTAGGCCGACGCTCTAATTTCAACTTTTCGAACGCAGTCACGTCACTATATAGGCCCCATAGGCTATGATAAAACCATTATCGGGTCGCTATTCAACATATGCATACAACCAAATATACGAAATAATACTTATATTTACCATGATTTCAATAAGAGTTACTGCATAGAGCCTATTTTTTAAGTTCACAACATCTTCACACTGGGGAATGACCACACTTTTTTTTACAGACATCACTATGTTAATACCTTTCATTTAGAATGGCCGAGGTTTTCACATACCCGCATGTCTCTCTCAACTGAGAATTCCCCTTGATAATAACTACTACTATACTACTATTAAATACTACGCAAGGCATCGTTTTCATAAACTAATAACTGCATTTGTTAACAAAACGACTGTAGCGAGACTAAGTCATATATTTTCGTGTTTGACCGAAGTCTCTCTGTTCGTAAATTGGCAGGACGTTTCAGCGTAGAATTCCATGTACTCTATGTATGTGCGTAGTAGCATCTGTGTAAGAGATTAATATCATGTTTCGCACAGCAAGCCATTTTAGGAGCTTTTATGCAAACCGAGAGGGCGATTTTTATTTATATTCTTTGGATTTTTTGACACGACAGAGGTAAAATCTGTGATTAGTGGTGAATATTCGGACTCAAATATATTCTTCGGTCAATTTATAGAATGCCGTTTCGAGGGCCAATACTTCAAATATAGGGGGAATGGCCCCTGCGATAAAAAAATTTTTCGCAGCCTATTTCATTTGTACGGTATTAAATACTTAAAACAATTTAATACACTGTTTCCCAGACCTCGCGCTGCGCGCTTGAGGTCTGGTTCTGAACGGACTCAGTAGGTACGACGCCGTGCAACCGGGATCCTAAAAATCGGGATAGACACCGATCAAGAGAATGTGCGTACTGCACACTGATGTGCATGAAATCTGTAGCTGATAGTTCGCCAGTCGTGCGTGGCGCTATTACGCTACGTCATACACCCGGTACGTCATGTAATTACGTTAAGCATAATTAATTATGTAGCTTATAGAAAATGGTGGCGCTAACACCATCGATATCGAAATATGGCATTGTGCATTTGTACACAGTGTCACCCGCCTGGTTGCAACGACTAAGGAATGAGCTAAGTGTCTTCAAGCACGGATTCATCTGCTTTCCATGATTCACAGTGTCAGTGGTGGCGCCTTTGGTTTGTCCTTTTCCATTTTTCCCGGCATTTTTCACTGGATTTATAATTTCAAGCGGCCTGGGGTAAAAGACACAATGATAAAAGACGAAGGCCAGATGCATTATTAATGCATGACGAATCGGCTAGGGCAGGTAGGTCACAGCAGTGTTTGCTGGAGCATACCTTTTGTCTTTCATTCAACTTTGAACATTTGGACATATCGTATATCAGCTCACGTAAAGGTTATGCCGCTGTACATGGAGTTGGTTCAACACTAAGCAAATGCAAAAGGTTATGCCTCAGCAGAAACTAGTCACAGCAGTGTCATGGTGTGGACAGGAGCATGGGAGTACCCTGGGCTGGACTCACGTCCGCTTACAATGGCACGGCCAGCAAACAATAGGGTATTAAAAATTGTCAGTTAAAGGTGCATTTAGAATGATTTCAGCACCTTCATGCTTCTGTTATTCATTGACACTAGATATCCTTGAGAAAAGATTATTCCCAAAATTGAGATGATCCTTGCTCTTGCGTTTTGTGTTATGAGCAATTGACATTGTTTCCCACGGTCCTAGGCTACGTGCTGTAATTTATGTCCGTTTACGGACCGAAAAAATACAAACTGCGAATTTCTTACAGATGCGACCGAATTTTCACGTAAGATGGGACACATGATTATAAGGCTATATAGCGGGTTCAGATGATATAAATTATAAAGAATAACATCTTTTAGGTAAGTCGGGGGACGAGGCTGTGCGATGATGGTTAATTTTGACTACCTTTAAAGCAATATTAGCACATTTTTTTGAGAGCGCCCCCAATTTTTCAGAAATTTTGAGGATTTTTACTCGGTTGCATTGGTAATGGCTAGAAACCTATACCTGTAGGTTAAGGTGCGTGTTCCGACGTCTTTGGGACACCCCCGATTTACCGGAAGTAGTATCGATTTTGTATCAGATGAAGGCCGTATTTTTCTCAGTGTCTAAACTGAAATTTGAGCCCTCAAATCACATTTCATCCCAAGATATAACAAAAAACTTTGCCGTTTTATGGTACCCATCACTATTGCACAGTATGAATAGGCGCTTGGCGCAGCATTATTGCGTCTACCATCAAAACCGCAAAGTTCTTGTTTCCACGGTACTTGATGGGGTGTATGCAAGTGCCGGCTCCGTATATAGAGAAACCAATACACATAAATCGGAACAAACCACCTTTAAGCTCGAAAAATGTCTATGTGTCACAAATGAAGGAATTTTGTAATTAGAATAATTATTATCGGGATCCCCGATACTAATTCAACGGATGATTGAAACGGCCGTCCAATGTGAAATAGCCAGGGCAATAGCGCCATGTAGGGTCTACGCTCATCCATTAGCTTTTTTATTGGTTCAGGCAAGTTCAAGTTAGAGGTTATTTTCGCGAAGGTGGACACAATTTCATCATGGAGGATGCATAAACGTAGCATTTCCACTCTGCCGTTAAGTCCAATTGGGATCCATTCTAATTACGCAAAATCACTTATTTTATGATAAATACGCAAATTTGATCATTACCGTCCACAGCTATAGTTTCCTAGACAGTCACCAACGTAACTGTGCAAAAAATCAAAATTTGAAAATGGGGGGGCTCTTCAAAAAATGTGCCAATATTGCTTTAACTCTTCACGCAATCATAGTTTCGTGCTGTATTCCGTTGTATGGATGGAGCCCGGGCTATGCCACTACGGACCAATTACAACGCGCCAGGCGTACCACAATGTCAGATGTCATGGAATGGATCGAAAGGAACTCGGAAAGATCATGAATTTTGTATCGTGCCATGAATTATTTGTCATGAATTGGCAGCCTCAGGGAATAAACTGCATGTTTCAATGTTGATCGTGGATGGAAGTGTCATAATACCTGATACTAAATTCATCCCAGTGTTGAAGCAGACGATAGTACGCCGGGGAGCCACAGTCCGGGCTCGACCGATTATACGATAGACGGTGAACATAATGTTGCGTGACATGCGTGAAGAGTCAAATGAATTGTTCCCTATTTACACAATGTTACCGAAGGAGCCCGACTATGAGTACGCCCAGTACGGTGGACTCTACACGGAACTAATACGGGATTGACATAAATGATGATCTTATGGGTGTAAGTACTCGCATCTGCCGATGATCCTGGTTGATAACGAAAATGTCATTCGAAAAGATTGTGTCTTGATTTCAGTTGCTCGTTGATAGCGTTGCAGTGCGACTCGATCAAAATATAGTTCGCAATGCGATTGAAATGCAATCCTAATTTGGACTCAGCAAATTAGAACATTCTTTTTCAGAAGAGATAATGAGTTTTCATACGGATTGCTCTATTTTTATGCGCAGTTGCGAGTACACCCATGGCATATGAAATGTTATCCAGTGTTCGAAATGCCACATGCACAAATGCATGCAACTTTTTGTTGTGCAGGTTTCACAATTTACCTGCACATTGCAGGAAAATGTTAGGCTTGAAACTGATACTTGAACAAAATAAATAATCTCCATTTCAACTTTGAGATGTGAAAATATATTAAGGTCAAGAACACTCATCATGACTAAGTGTCAAATACCGTTACTTCTTGATCTCATTGTATTTCCTTATAATACTAGGAACTGTTGCATGTAACAATTATCTGTGGCATTAACTTTAGAGTTAGCATGCACAGTGTTCTGGTAACCAGACAGAGGGTTCAACATTATCTTTTAAACTATCATTACGGACTTGGTTCTGTTACTGTACACTAGAGGAGCAGTGCACAATAAGAATCGGCTGGCTACTTTCCACAAGTAAATAATGCGTCAGCTAGTCCCCTAATACTCTTATATGTGATATTAACAACAAGGTGTGGGAACGGATAAAAAGATTAGGACAATGTATGCATTAAAAGGATAATCACCAAAATAATCACACTTTGGGATTATTGGTAGGAATTATTGATCATATATCTTAATATTATACAGGTAGTTCAATTAAAGAGGCAGTCAAGCAGGGTATGTGTGAAATTCAAGGATACCCAATTGGACAGGGACTTCTCTGTTTTCGTGAACGTGTCGCAAGATGCTGGAGTGGATTTGACCCTGAAGTGACCGTCAAAGTAGCAAGAGACACACCCCCGAAACCTACGTGTACCAGCTACAACCAAAACATAAACAAACCACTCGGTCAATATGACGCCAGGCAAGGCCATGTGAATTTAAAGGAATTCACGCTTTTGGTATTTGGTATATCTACTGTGTCTAAAAAACACAATAAAGGTATTATTTACCTGTGTTTCCTTAAGTTAATTTCTTCTCTTTTCAGAGTAGTTAGGTCACTGTGGAGAAGAGTCTTACCCCGTTTTTTCTTATCACACGCAGGTGCAAGATTTTGCCAAATGGAAAAATACCCGGGAATTACCAGAAATTTTTGATTATGGGTTAATTCAAACGAAAATTGAAAAAAGGGAATGTGAAAAAAAAAATGCAAATCATCTATTTCAAAAAGATCCTGGACAGCTATTTCTAAAAGTTTGGTCTTAACTTTCTTACTAAAGTTTTGAATATTACAATCATGGCATTTTAAAACAATTATAGACGGTGGCGATTCCTATCAGCGATTTTCTTTTTGTAGCCATTTTTCTTGATATGAAACCAAGGTTCAAAGATTCACCATAATTTGACGGTATTCATGCTTCCCTAAGCACCCAATAAGGCCTAAAAGAACACAACAAACGAACTAAAAGGCGGCGCGCGCAGTCGTGCATTACGTGCGTATAGCAGCGTAGTATTTTACATTATGCAGCACACTCTATAGACCAGTAAAATCCTATGTACTTTTTGTTGCATGTACGAATCCATTCCGGCAAATCGTTATGGCCCATAGTACTAAATCTCTAACAGATACATTGCTCATTGTGTAACAGTCAGGACGACCTATTTCAGGATACCAGCCCTAACATGTTTAACACAATTGCTGTGTGAACTGGTCTATACACGCACATTATAAAACCTGTTTGTCACGCTTCAAAGAAACTACAAAAGGCAAACTAAAATGCTATTGTGACGTCACTTCAGGGTGTATTCACGCAGCGCGATAATCACTTCGTTTGGAAATTTCGCTTCAAAGCTTGTTGAAACCTATGATGTTATGCCCATTTTTTTATCAAATCTACGGTTTCTCAATTCCTACTTCATGCAGATTTACATTGATACCAAATACTGTGAATAAAACGGCTTACGTATTTGCAAACGCAACGAAACAGAACGCCCATTGGATTACACGCTTTATTCCGTTATGTTTTTCGTTTCGCAAAAATACAGTAAGGCCAAATAAAATGTTTGTTGGAGATATAAGTATTCTAAAAGAATATCCATGGACCTTTAAAATTGAGCTCTGAGGGCGCTTTCCCATCAAATGCGCATCTATTGAAAGGGGTAATTTTAAATTCCAAGTGAAACAGAGTTTTATGATGAACACTGCTGAAAATTTGATCACATGGTGTTTGTGGTTTTAAAAATGTAGGGCTTTTTAATATTTTACATAATAATGCCCTCCATATTGAAAGCCACACAAAAGATTGTTTGGTGACCCCTGATATTCCAATGAGGTGTTTTCATCAAATTTTAAATTGATGCCACAGGATAATGGTAAGTGTTCGTACACATGTTGCTCGAACTGCAGGAAATGATGAAGCAACAATTCTGATGATGGCCACCCGATAATGGTAAGTGTTCACGTACCACCATGTTGCTCTAATCTTCAGAAAATGATAATCAACAATTCGATGATGGACCACAAGTTAAAATTTAAAACTTTTTAAAAGATGTGTACTTTTTTGGAGCGCCCACCTCGCAGTCCATTTTAGCTAAACTGAGTATCGAGAAAAAAAAGTTGTGGTGAGATGGACTGATTCTTCCGGCCAAAAAATGGGTATTTACCACAAAAATGAAGGTGATTAAATTAAAAGTTATCAAGTAAGGTAAAAATATCATTTTGGCCAATTTGGTGGCCATTTTGGATTTTTCATTTGGCACCCTGGTTTTTGCACTTTATTCATTTTTCTTTGAAAAATAAGATAAATATCATTAATAGTCATCATTCTCGCCTGTGTTCAAAGTGAATTGAAACTACGACCCAATATAACCCTCTATAAGCCACATCTATTGTGTGGGAGTAGTGCTACTCCGGAATGAAGGTAAAACAGTAAAGTGATGTAAAAAAAAAACATGAGGAAAAATGGGGTTAAATTTCTTTTTATTTTCTTTGTTTTTAGCATAATTTAAATAATATATTGAAATGCAAAGTCCCAACAACTTGTAGGTTTTGAAATGTGATGAGTCCCAGTATACTGTTAATAGCAAGGGTACATGTACTAGCTGAGGTTTAAATGCCATTTGTGATGTGAGTAAGCGAAAACAGGGAATTTTTTTGTTCAATCAATCACGAAGAAAAAAAATACAGTTCCAGGTACAAGCACACACCTCATGCAGCTTTAAGCCCGTCTAAATTTGTGATTTTTGGTAAAATAGATCTCAGAAATCAAACACCAATGTACTTGTGTACAGGAACTTAATGGAAACATTCATAGTACATTCAGTTTCAGAATTGGCCTGTTCTACATTCCCCAAACCGGACCTACCCAAGAAATAAGGAAAGTAAACTGCCCAGTCTACTTCGGGTGATGAGACCGGTTGGAGAAACCGCGTGATCGATGCCCCACTCGTCTCTGTTTTTTTACGATACTTTGTTTCCATTTTTCAGATAAATATGAAATGCAGATGACCTCACATGAAGTCTGTTAAAATCAGTCTCTAACTCAGTTACACCAATCGCTACTATAACAGTGCTTGGCTAACGTTTGTAAATGCATCAGGTGTGGTGGGAAGAGATCCAGTACTCCACCTCTCAATTTAACAATATTTGTTCACGGATATCGAATGTGCAATTTGAAAGCTGCTAAGTCAGAGACTAGGATATATTCTTTAAATACGGACTTCACCAGAGGACATGTTAGTGTATTAGATGATGAGTGAAGAGCGAGGAGGAGGAGAAAGTGAGAAGTAACCATGGAGAACTGGTGTTAGGTGGACTGCCGGGCAAAGAACAATCTGAGAGGAAAGGCAGGACAAGGGTTTACTACATTGAAATGGGAATTGGTACTCCATCACAAAGTGATAAGAAGATATTGTTTGCTCCTAGTTTAAAAGTATTTAAGATGGGGACTAATGAGCAGCCCTAACGTATTGTTCTAATAAACGCCCGGGGGCAGTGCATTTGTCAAAAGGGAGGGGTTATAAGTCAAAAAATGGAAGTCAAAAAGCACTTTGTACACGCTATTTTCGCCGATTACAAATAATACAAAAAATGAGCAGCGGGGACTAGGAATGCCCCTCATGCTGAGCAGATTTTTTTCTACCTATCTAAAATTTCCATTAGCTTAGAAACACATTCTCTGTAAGGTTTAAATCGAATCCAGAAAGGTTAGGGGGCCACCGGGAGCTTAAAGTTTTGTGACAGAAGTCAAGGGGAGATTTTTGTTATTTTGGACAACCACAGAAAAAATGATTGATCTTCATTCTTGTTTTTGTCAGAAAATTCAAAGAGAGGTACCTTATAGGTAAGGCAAAAAATTTTCCAAGGAAATTCCAGCCAAAGTTCTCTCGAGGGCAGAAGAAAAAAGTTATTTTATAATTTTTCAGTTGGAGGGAAGTCAAAGCACGATGGCCAAAACATGCCCTACATACTTAGTGACTTAATGTTGGAGGACAGTGTATGTGTTGTATCAAAGCCCTGTAACCATCTGTTTACATAACACAGCAAGCAGTGTCAATGGTTCAGGGGTGATTTTCTACCAACAGCAGCACTCTTAACCGAACAAACTTTTACGGACACTCAACATATTATGAAGGAGTCTAAGTTTACCGCCGGGCACCGTTACTCCATTGCGATTACCACACGCTAAAGATTCCCCAACCACCAACAAAGGAGCACGACGTGCTAATTACCATGCATGATGCTTGGCGTGTGATCTATTCCAACCAATTACTGCACGGGGTTGTGTATGTACAATCAGGGGAAGAAAAATGCGCTTGACACGAGGTTTCTGATAGGCTCGACTGTGAAAGTGGAATGAAGAACAAGGGAATATCGAAAAACTAGCAAACGTATAATGGAAGGATGTCAGGATGGGAAAAGTGTTTTGAAGAAGTGTGGTTTGCTTTGTTGCTATTAAGATGTCAAGACGACTAAAGACGTGTCAGAACTAAACCAATGACATTTTCGCGAATGTGGACTTCGATGTATGGCACACAAGTGTACTAAGTGTCTACGACATTATTATGAGCAAAATGAGATGAAATATAATTTGAGAATCTGGCACAGGGCCGAGTTTGCTGTGCTTTGGTTTATAACGCTATACAAGTGACCAAACTAAGGTTAATTATAGTAAGCAGTGGCGCGCCTTTTCAATATGATCTAACGATGTTGTAAAGAAGTTCGTTGTGTTAATATCTTTTCAAAGACAAAAAATGTAATAGGTAGACAGATGGCAGCAGTCAATCGGGTACATGCAAACAATTCAAATGAATAGCTGACAAGTGCTGCCACACCAGGATGTATTTTTCAATAGCAAGACAGCTCTTTGTAAAGGTAAATAATTGAAATGTTATGTAAACAGGTTAGATAGCTGGAAACTTTCAACAATAGACTGTCTTCCAAGATGTTCAATGTCCATAAAACCTCAGCTCTGTTAGTTGTGGTTAATTCTGTTTTGGTTTTTTTTTGGGGCCCCCTTCCCTCCACTGAAATGAATTTCGTAAAAATAATCTTTTCGGCCAGCGAAGATGCCTTTTTGGCTGGAATTTCTTGGAAAAATTATTTGCCTATCCTATAAGGTACCTCTGTGAATGTGACAAAATCAAGAATGATGATAATCATTTTTCTGTGTTTTGTCCAAAATATAAAAAAACTCCCATTGACTTCATGTAAAAAACTTTTTAGCTCACGGTTGGACACCCTAAACCTTTTTGGTTTGATTTAACTGACAAGAATGTTTTCTAGTCTATGGGAACATTTTTAAGATTAGGTAGAAAAATCTGCTCAGCATGAGGGGCAGTTGATGCACTTACCACCTCCCGAGGTCAAAAGTTCCATACTAATTAAGCTAGTACAACGGCTGTGCACAACAGCGAGTTATGATATGGATACGACAGTCCCGGCCATTTAAATCATGTGATTTAGGTAAAGGGGCTTTTACCCCATTTTCTTGAATTATTTTATCCAAAAAATCGTTAGTGGGGGCGTGTATTAGAGCAGGGGCGTTTATCGCACAAAAACGGTTATATGCCATAGGGATGGATGGAGGAATGTCTTTATGTACATTTCAAAACATGTTAACCCCCTGCACATACTTGGTCTCTGTCTCCATTCAATATGAAATGAGACTGAATAACAAAAAATGAACTTTAGATTTCAGGTATGCAAGGTGCAGATCATAAGAAGAGACCTAATGCCTAACTTTCACACAATTGCATCCTACGACCTTTTTGGAAGATGTGAAAAGTTGGCATTGTTTCTTTTATGCATCTGCACCTGCATTAACCTGAAATGAAAGGGCGTTATAATGATCCTGGGTAGAGACATTTATAGTAGATTCCAAAATTGATGTAGAGTTATGGCGGAGTTTTGGACTTCGTCCATTACTCGAAATCGGGGACAGAAAATACCCAGAAAATCGATTTCTTCCTCGCAAATACAAAAGAGATCGGATGAAAGAACTGGCCCAACTACAAATAAGTTGCGTGTTTTTCCATCAATACTGATTGTGCAGTGATGATGATTGGTATTTTAGTAGCATGTTCCAAACGTCCATAAACATTTTCCATGGCGTATTTCGTTTTTATTCCTTTTACAAAAAAACGCTTTAGGAAAACGTTGCTCGGCACATCTGAGCTGTAGCCTTATTGAGCCATGATGGAGATAAAATAGTAGGTCTCTTCGCTTTCGATCAGTGCATGATATCACCAAACACTACGCGGATGATTGTTTCTAATTGAAATTAATTGAGGCAATTTTACCAATTCATAAATGGTGTTTGGACAAGTACTTTGTATTTTATAGTATGTGATGCATAGGGGTGTGGGCATTTTGGACCCACTGACCACACATGGACCCTGATGAATTCGACAGAATAAAGGGCCACTTTATTCCTAAAGTCTGCTGAATTCATCCAGGTCATGTGTGTCAGGGTCACAAAATGGCCACACCCGATGCTAGTGTGTCGACCCAGAATTGGTTTTAAAACATTGCCTACACAACGACAGTCATAAATTTAGACGGTGCCCCCACTATGAGGGCTAGTAAAATCTCAATTCCCTTGCACAGTTCAGTAGCTTTCATTCACCAATGTATATAGAAAATACATTCCATGGTTTTTGGGTATGATAGATGATACCAAATCACACATGGTCAGTTCATTGTCAATGTATGTAAGTTAAAAACCACGAACTGTGTCGCTTGGGGGATGAGATCCTGTAAATAACAGTGTCAGTCACATGTTTGTTACAATGCAGAAATTTTATCTTCACTATTCATAAAATCACTTTCACCTGGCTTCACTGAACAACTATTCCTGGATTTAGTTGCGCTTTCTTTGAACAAATTAGGGTTTATGCCAAAACTAGTTTAGTCAACTATTGATTGGGACGGTGAATGGCCCAACCGCTCAAGGTTGGCTATCCATGGCTATAGCCACATAATACCACAATACATGGACTAAATTTTATATACTAATCCCATCAATCATACCTCACCTATAAAAACGTAGAGGCTATTCACCATCAGGGAATTAAGTATAATACGCACATTCTCCAGTTTGAGCTCCTCAACTTAATAGAGTAATAATGAAAATTGATCACAATGTGATGCTATGCTTCTTACTTGAAAACTTTTTGTAACCATTTTTGTACGTGTTACCATATTCAAATAAATTAAAACTTGTTTTCTAATTTTGTAGTTAAATGTACTAGTGGACAAGGCGTGCTATTTTGCTGTGCAGCAGCACCACATGAATTCATCAGTACCTACTTCCATACAAATGAGTAGTTATGAAAGGGAGATTATCCAAATAGTCACTAGTGCATTAAAGGCACGATCAATCTTCTTGTGTAGAAACGCACCATGATGAATCTTGTCCTTCTATGGGCAAGACAATGCAATGAGTAGCTGTGCCCCTTTCTGTAGCTAGCCAAATCCAATGGCAAAGTCCCCTGTTTAGACATAGCAAAAATGCTAACCTATTTGAAGTAACGGCTAAACAAATTTTAGCTTGTATAGCAATTTTACAATTACTAAATATTACCAAAAAGCATCCCATTTATGATAAAAATTGTCAAAACTGCATTACTTAAATTTTCGAAAGGAATTAACACACTGGCCAAATCAGCAAAACTATGAAGCTACGGATGGGTCAACTAACAATTTTTCATAGTTTAGGTTGATATTTGAATGCTATTAACAATATCTCCCATGTATTAAACTTTATGACAATGTTTGTACTACACGTCACAGGTGCGTTGTCTTGTAACACCATTTTTGTATTGTTATGACCTGTTTAACATGCTTAATGTGAAAGAAAACAATAGCTCATTAATATCCTTGCACTTCCTTTACAGATCATCTACGTTACAAAGACCTGAACAGAAAGGTCAAAGTGCCCTACACCAAGGTGAATGGGATGCAAGCTGTGTCAGATATGGCCGCATTATTAAGTGGTCCAGATGTCGCTGTCATGGCCAATATAGCAGGAATTACCCACTCAGAGGCAATTGCTTATAATGGATCCAAATTGGCATGGAATTATGGGATTGGGTTATGCTGATATAGCAAGGGGATGTTAGACTAGCTTTGGGCACTAGTTTGTTGAAATTCATTTTATGTGTAGTTGTATAACAAAGGCCCACTGTAGTGATTTGCTCATCGGAAAAAAAAAAAAAAAAATCATAAAAATTGATTTTTCATGTCTGTAATAAGCATAGGACTAACTTACCAACCAGTTCCAAAGACCAAAGCAACGATTGGTTAGTTTTAGTAACACCAAAGTGTAAATCCGGTTTTGTCCCACTAGGCGGGGGGCGGGGGCTGGCCGGATACACTCACACTCAGCAATCTGCTGTGTGAGGATTTAATTTTTGGGGCGCAAAAGATAATTGGCTAAGATAATAAGCGAGAAAATTTATATTTTAGTCATTGCTGTCCATACGGACACTTCTCTAACATGTAATGAATGGCAAATTCAGATCTTTAAACAATGCTGGTTTCTTCCTTTCTGTCATTTTTCATTTGACAAAAATAACTTATGATAATCATGCCTGGAAAAAGTGGGGAATTTGGGAATCCACATTACCGGGAAATTTGTATTTGGGGGACAAATTTTGTGTACTTTAAAAAAGAAAATACAGGGAATTGAAGGACAATTTTGAAATCTTGGAGGGAAATTTGGGCAATCTTTAGGGAAATTTTGATTATATTCCAGGAAAATTGTCGCATTTTTCCAGCCATGATAATTCTACACATCCTTCACTTCTGAAGCTGTTCTGCAAATTTGCATATATTTTTGACCTTAGGAGGATAACGATAGTGTCTGTAAGTGCATGAGTGGATCCATGATGGGGACCCAGGATTTTGGTTTCGTTCTGTTACTTTTTTCATTCTGCAAGAATTTTTTTTTTTTTGTTACAATTTTTTTTTTTTTGCAAATTGCCCAATTTTCAATTTCAGAACTTGATGGGGAAAACAATTTAAATTACAGACACCTTGTATTATGAGGAAAATAAAGCCTGGTGTATTGGACCCCGTATCAAGGGATGTCATACTAAGAATAATATTATGCACATTTGTGACCTTGACAATGGTTCCTATGCTGTAGACTCAGTGGCGTAGCCAGCTTTTTGAGCAGGGGGGCAAAAAGGGGGGGGCGGGGCACAAAATATTTTAGGGGGGCAAGCATAAAATGCATTAGAGCAATATTAGATGAATTTGCCCTTTTGGTGAATAGTTTTGTGGATTTTGATTGTTCTTCATGTCATAAGAGACTGTTCAGACTCAGACATAATTTATCACGCTTATAATTCTTAACCCCAAGTTGTTTTATTTTTTATGGCTACAAATAAAATAATGCCATTAAGCACAAAACCCTGATCTTGTTAAGGAATTTATTTTTTTTTTAGGCTAAAGCTATCGGCACATTTAAATGGAATATCCCTAAATAAGGCGTACCAGATGGTTTTCAGTATTCCTTGCGAAAAAAAATCAGAATTATTTGACAAATGTCACGGACTGACAACAATCACTGGAAGCTGCCATCTTTATTCCCTGTGCTATATTTACAACGCCGCACGCAATACCAAAACGGAAGCCAGCGAAATATATCCACGATGGCCTCTGTTTCGGTTTTATTGGTTGCGGCGTTGTAAATATCGCACAGGGAATAAAGATGGCAGCTTCCATTGATTTGTTGTTGTACAGTCGTGACATTTGTCAGATATAATCTGGATATTTGTTAGCAAGAATACTCCAATGACCCTGAAAACATTGGCTAGTCTTATTTAGGGATATTTCCTTATCTGTGCCGATAGATTTATGAGCAATAAATTCCTTAAGTGTTTAATATGGAGACGACTTATAACTGAGCTTATAAATGAATTAATATACTCTGGTCTCTCCTACTGCTATGTGAGGCACAATTCATTTCATGCAAAATGTTCAAAATGGAGGAGGTGGAGACGATGATAACTTGTGCCTCTATATAATAATACTATCTTTCTCCCCAAGTTTAGAGTGACATCGCAGGCGTCAGTCCGCATGTGGTCAATGCGCGACGGTTACTGCAAGCGCCTATGCAGAATTAATGACATATACCATTCGTACAATTGCATGCCAATGGGGTACAATCGTTGAAGCACTAACACCAAACAGGGATAAACGTTTTGTGAGTCACTCTCAACTCAGGGAGGGACATAACGAATATCTTATCAGTTTAATATATCACTCACTTGGTTGCAGTTTTGGTATTTTATTCACAAGCAAGAGTATAATTTTTATGTTCTTATGCGCACTTGCAAATATGTCCACAAATTGGTCCATGTCAAGTTCATTTGCCCCTCCTCTCTCAATGGGATAATACCCAAGATTGCTTAAAAAGGAGGGTCTAATTTAGCTGCGCAGGTAACTTTTAATGAGATTGAGTGCTGAGAAACTTCTCTCAGAAGATGCGCGATGCTAATAGGTATTGTTACACCAATTTTGCACAGACGATAGAGTTCATAAATGGCATTACCTTGGATGGTTCAAGGAACTGGGTTAGTTGCAAGAGGTACCAGGTGACTTCTTCTGGGACTGTTCAAACTTGCGTTCAAGGAGTAGTTTTGTTTGATGCAGATATGATCCAAGGTCATCAAGTTTGAGTTGAATTGCGTCGGAATAATGGCCTGATCTGGTTCAACTGAAGAAGTGGTCACTCAGGAGGACTTAAAGACCTGAATTCCAGCATATGCTGCAGTTTTCCGTTGAAAATCGCCTGTCAAGTTAGAAAAATAACTGTATCAAGAATGGGGTGTAAAACTTCCACTTTGAAAGTATCCTTGGTGTTACCACCACGATGTGCACAACAGCTGACTGCAGTGAGAATGATCTGTCACCTTGCAGGAACGTTGTTCGCCGCTTGCTTCTGCGCGTAATATTGTTCATCGTCTTCAGGTACTGTAATTTTCACCACGTGTGAGCTAGATCAGTCGCCTTTCCAAGGATCGATGAGATGACTTCTAACTTCCCTCTGCATGCGATCCCCTTCAAAACTTCAACAACATCCTTCTGCTTACGCAAGATCAAGGCTAGGAGCTTGCAGGCTATCTGAGGCTGATTTTGCTTCGCCAAGAATTGGGCCACAGGATGATGATAGCATTGCAAAACAAAGAAGTCATTGTTGATCTCAGACGCGAGCATCAACGGCTCTGTCTGCGTTTTGTCTCTTTCCTATGATCTCCCGTCTAAGACTTTAAACAATAGCAGGTAGACGCAGTAGAATGTTACGATCATGCTAGAAACCGAACATGCCCAGCGTGTGTCACTAAGTCTGGCAGCTCAAACTGACGTTCCCAGGATACTTTCTTTGAAAGTCTTTCCACTTGTTATGAACGTATGATCAGAGGAAAAACATACAGGCGCTGAACAAAGAAAAAAAGTCGGCTGCTTCAGGCACGGACTTTGTTGGCATCTACAATGACTAGATTCAATCTGTGTATGCATGGCAGGGTGAATGTATATGCATTTTTACAAATTCGATTGATTCTCTAGTCGCTACACCTGAATGTATACCGCTCATAACGAGGTGCTCCGTCGTACGACTGCCCAACCAAATTTGCCTTGTAATCAAGGACAAATGAGGCTAAGACAGACAAAATCTTGTCAGGAGATAGGTTCTGCATCTAATTGATCTGCTGCCTGAACTCAAGGAAGCTATCATGGACCAATTCCATTGTAGAAATACACTAAGACATGAAATTTGTTCTGTTGTAGAAACGTCTTAGTTTCATCTGCAAATTATTGTAAATGGCCGCATGCCTTCAATTCTTCATTATCTCTTCGATCATATCAGCAAGTATTCCAATTACCTCATTGTGAATGTTGATGCGTTGTGTATTTGCGGTTTTTGGGCAAATGTTCACATTTTGTAGCTACCATTGGGGTCTATGTTGGAATTTAGTTCTAGGAATTTCGAGGAAAATTTCCACGGTTTGTACTTTCATCATCTTCTCTATGTCCGCGTGTTATGCAATGTCTTGCTTGGCAGTTAACAGGATGAATTCAGCCACAGTATTTGATAAAGTTGCCGATTTTCTTCTATGGCTTTACGATTTTTTTCAATCGTTAATTGATTAAGGCTTAGTCGCTTGCCGTATTTTTCTGTCGTCCCTATACCCCTACTTTTTGTCATCTGTTTGGAAATTCTAACAGGCAAACATAGAGTTCTCATGGCAGCAGATTTGGATGAGCATTGAATCCTTTATTGTTTCTTTGCTTTTTCCAATTCGAAAAGCCTACTGTTTGTTGTAAAGGCAGGGTCGGATTGAGAAGCAAAATGGCGACAAGCAAAGCAAATGATGCATCCAGACTCTGTGAATATTCAAGCCAAGAAATCATTATACCATGTTGGAAGAAAAAATGATCGCGAACCCCAGCTTGCACTTTTTGGGGTGGTAGGTGATAAGGATGGCTGTGCTGCGAGATCTCCCGGGTATGTGAAAAGATCTGAAAAGGAAAAAGGAGTTTATTATATTACTACTATTCATTTGATTCTGCGGTGTGGCAGGAGATATAGTCTCATGGTCAAATACACCACATGCAACGGTGTGAAGAATTTGTGAAGAAAGCAGGGGTAGGACATGCCATCTTAAACAGCAACAGGCAATTCAACTTGGCATTAAAATCCGGCGTGACCCGAGTGATAGTCTATTTCAAAGCCCTAACGGGCGCGGAGCTCTACGCATACGGACGGGACTCGACCTAAAAGGCTATATATGGTCACGAATATTTAAATCTCAAAGTGACGTTAATTGGAAATTACAATGTTTTGCAGCGGGCGGTTTAATCCACAAAACACAGAAGGTTTTGTGAAAGTTAGTCAATTAATTTTTATTCCAAACTTATCTCTTTATAACAAGATTTATGAACAACGGTTAAGAGGTGATTTTGTAATATCACAAAGCCGAGGCTACCGTAGACAAATGCACGCAAGAATCCGGAAATTACAGTTTGGGATCCAAAATGTCCAATCGAGTAAGGTCGGTCCTGGCCCCCCAACTGTGACCAACTCTTCACGCGAACCTAAGTTTTTCACGCTTGACGTACGTTGTCGTATATGGAGCCCGGGACCGGGCGCAGATGGACCGATATCTCCCTTTACCACCGTTATTAAACCCACCTCAAAACAAACAAAACTAAAACAAGAAATTCCTTACTTACGAAATGATACCTTCATTGCATGAATACCTGATATAGATATATGCATCAATATACAAAAATCTGAAGAGAGGCTAGCCATATCAGAATTTTTTTTTTTTAAATGTAAACAAACTAACGCCCCTAACTTTTCATCACAGTGCATTTTTGAACGTTTTTGGAAATTGTTGAAGTAAAGACCTGTAAGTGGTAAGCGCAAGAAATGCCGATTTTTATGCTTTGTTAATAAAAGTCTGGGGTCCGGATTTTTACGGGTAGAATAGAAATAATCGTTAAATGACATCTTTAGGACTGCTTTAACATGCTTAAGTGTCTGCTTTTCACAAAGAAAGTTTATAAAGGTTGATATATGACCAACACTAGCAATGTAGAGACAAAATGGCATTTTGAATTGGAAAAAAAATTGATGAGAGCAGCTTTAAAAGATCACTACGTTAATTAAATTAAATTTCATTTAAGGTTTTGTTTTATTGCTGCTGCAGGTGTTTAGCACAAAATTACTCGTTATCATGCACAATCACTAAAGAATAAAACATCTTCGGCCTAAAGAATGACGGTATGCTTTCCACCATATTTCTAGCTTCATATCCCAATATCATGACAAATTGTAGTCTATTTTTCCACTGCTGCCACACCGGACCGCAAGGGCTTCAAAACTTAATTATTTATTTATTATAAAATTCATAAGTCTAGACCGATCTGTTGTATTTTATAATGAGTATTATAATTACCGTTTTGGTCCTTTAGTTTCCATGATGACGACGTAGTACTAGGCGCTCTGCTTGTGCTAGCCGTAGCAAGTGTGCTTGGCCCAGCTTCTTAGTGCGGGTATAATCATCTCCCGCATCAACGCGGTCAGTATCAACATTGTCCATGAATGTCATCCCGATCCTCCGTATCTGTTTCTGATTCTGTATCATCATCCATCAGTTTCTTTCTTTTTGGGCAGAGGCTCAGCCTCATTTACGTCACTTTTTCTCGTCTTTATAGGAAAACGATCATCTTATTGTTGTCAACACTCCTGGCGATGACGACTCCGGGATTCTCAGTACACACGTAATATGGACATGTGACTGGATCTCCAACAAAACCTATTATCCCATGGTCGACTGTAGGGGGCGTTTATACCAGGCCGGTGACCCTTACACCGTGCCGCCACCCATACCACGTGCATGTACATTTCACATCGTTTATTAAACATTTCTTATACATTCATTTCATTCTTTGAGGGGTAGGAAGATATGTATTAAATTTTTTATATATAAATGTATTTAAAATTAAATGTTAAAATATTGAACATGTTTATGTGTTAATTAGGGGGGGGGGGCTTCTTGCATATGCTTTCACTATTATATTGACGAGTGTGCCGAGGTGCAGGAAACCATTATTTCACGGGGGGGGGGCAAGAGGGGGGCACATTCCCGACAGGGGGGCAGCTGCCCCCCCTGCCCCCTTATGGACTACGCCAATGTGTAGACTTGGTATACAGTAATGACTGCATTTGTATTTAACAAAAGAAGTAGCAATGAAAAGATTCTAGAATTTTCATTGTTATTGATTGTTAAAGAACGGTATGTTTTCATGCTACTCTTAAATGTATGTGTTTTTCAGTGATGACCAAGGACCCTAAATTCACATCCCTGCCATACATAGTATGTTGGGACGGACCATGCAGAACCTGTCGTCATCTGTCTGTCTGCATGGTCAGTCTATCTGCATATGTATGTCCCTGATTTTTCAGGAAAAACATTTTATTAATTAATCAAATGTTTCTTACAGCTCAAATACATTTATGGTAATACAAGGGCGTGCAGGTACTGAACTTTCTAAGTGATTGTTACCGAATAGTGTCACTAAGCTCATAAATATGCATACATCATCATCTTCTCTGATGCGCAGGCCGGTTGGTGACCAGAAATCCTAAACATTGATGTGTCATTGCTTATAACTTGTAACACGTAATTCAAAACTCTGGTATAAAATCTAAATGTGTAATCGAACTCCTCAATTTCCAGAGTTAATCCTAACTATAGGCTGGGACAAGAGCCCTAAGGGGTGGCATTCGAGTTTTCTCGCCCCCCCCCCTTTTTCCAACAATTAACATATAAGTATACCAAATTTGTACGGTTGTTGTCATTGATCCTCTCTTTCAGCCTGACAATACAGTACGAGCTCTTTACACAATGTGAGCGAGAGGTCATGGGAAACCTCTTTGCCATACAACTCTGTGGGTCACACCCCGACAACAAGACAAAGTCAACAGAGCCACGAAGAAGAAGTAGCGGGCATATGGTAGGATGCAATTTTTTCAATTCATGACATTTGACCAAGATCAGCTGATACCTCAATTAATTTGTGGTTGTATTAATTTATGTCGCAGTTTCAAAATTTACTGAACAGTGTCAATAGCAGGTGTATATCTGCTGGCGATGAAGCTTGTTCATGCTATCAGTTCTGTTTTATCATTGATCCATATTACACTATGGCTTTGTAAGTTTATATATTTAGATTCAGAATATATTTGGGATCAGACCAGTATCACATGTATTCAAACACGAGCGGTCAGCCGTGTGATTTTTTTTTTTTTTTTTTTTTTTCCTTTTTTTTTCATGGCACCTGTGGTTTGGTGGGTTGTTACTGTTGGTACTTTGCAGCCGTTTTGGGATGCGGACCTGAAGGGACTGACTAATTGGTAACTGATACAAGAATTAAAGAATGTCCTTAATTTGTAATGAGGAATGGTTGTTATTTTATGTATTTGGTAAATGATAAATTAATGAATATAACTTTAACACTGCCCTGGAACCCATGAGAACGATTAAACGCGTGGTAAAATTGATAGCGGCTTTATGCATATTACACCGCTACTTGTATGTTGGTATTTTGAATATATATGGCAATTTCACAATCAGTGGTGTAACTTTCGTTTTTGACACTTCATGATGTATCTCACTAATTCAATGAAGAATTTCAAAGCTATTTTGCTGTGTAAACATCTATATAGGGAGAGCTCAGGGCTTAACAAACTCCTTACTTTTTTCTTTTGGATTTGGTAGCCATTTATGTGGTCAAAAAGTGGCCCTTTTGGTTGTACCCCAAAAGTACATCTATTCTTTCGCAAGCCTGTACTTTTCCCCGGCATTGAATTCCCAGTTTTGTTTATTTTATATAGACAGTGTACAACCTATAATGCTATTTTGGTTTACCACATTTTCTTGCTTCTCCATTTCAGGAGACAGGTCGTTGCAATTCAGGCAGTTAGGAGGTACATTGTCCGTAACAAATGTGCCTATTTATAACAAAACGTTACTCCCTTATTAGTTTAATAAGAATTCTCTCTGTTTTTGGGGTATTGCAACAAACTACCAGTAGGACTTGCATTTAGTTGCAAAAGATTTTGACCTTCGCCCTCTTTAAGCTTTTGTGCACGATTCAACTCAACTTGTTAATTTTCGTTAACTTTTGACACTTCGCAAACAATGAACTGATAGGGTTTATTTGTTATAGAGATACAATGGCCATGTTGTGAACTTCTTAAATGTTGAAACATGCCTGAACCATATTACTTGAACAAGTTTGTTAAAAATACCAAACTATTTCACAGTATACCACAATGCATACCTTCCGTTAGCACCTGTCACCTCCGAAACACATTGTCACTTCCGAACGTTAAGTTAAAATCTCAGCTACTTGCTTTTAGAAAATATCTGCTGCTGATATCTTCTGTTGTAGTGATAGTAGTGATGCTCATCATGATAGGATGAACACTCACCAAGGTGCTGCCACAAGTTCAACTTTAAAAATTCCCTGACTGAAATTTTTTGTTCGGAGATGACATATTGTTAACAATGTAAAATTGCTCATTTTTGGAGCTTAGAGGCCTTACTGTGTTTGACGGTGATTGTTTACCTTGGAAAGAAACAGATTCAAATGATAATGATGATTTATAACCATACAGATGAATAAATTTGACTAAGTAACCAGTGTTATCTTTTTAATTTTGTACTTTTTGTGCCATTGATAGACAATGCCAGACACATAACATGTCTTTGTGACAGTACTGTGCCTGAATTGTTGTTGTTTCAACTAAATTATGATTTCCTAAATCTCTGAAGATCATAAATAGGTATAGCTTGACCAAAACAACATGTTGTGCATGTTTTAGAGGAAAATAACCCAATCTAATAATTGTTGTTTCGGAGGTGAATTGGCAAATGCGTATATACAACATTATGCAAGCCTTGGCTTTGTTGCCATTAATTATTCAATGTAACAAGTTTAACACAACAAACACTTTAGTTCTAACTAAATTAGCAATAATTGCAGGGTCAGGTCATCCATGCCAAAACAATGAGTTAACCATACATCTTGAGTTTGCATGACTTCTGCGGGAGTTAAATTCTAAGGCTGAGATCACCAACAGAAATCCATATATTCATTCGTTCTCATGACTCGTCATCAAAGTTTCACAACTCTGAGCCAAATTCAGTCATTTGCATTTACAATAAAACAAGTATCATTTTAAACAAAATGTAAATCTTAAGCAACTAATAAAGTACAGGGATATTTACCCATGTGTAAACTGAGGAAACAGGAAATAACTTATTTAATGACTTTTCTCCTATCAATTTCATGTGTGTGAAATATTTAAATTCCCATTTTCAGTGGCACACTGGCAGAGGGACCATGCTGCGTAAGGAACTTTCAAATACTCAAAGGTATTATGCCCATAGACCTTAGTTTGTGATATTATGTTGCTGACCCTTACTTTTGAGATTGACTCAATTTTTAATTTGAGGAATTCTACTTTTATGAAATACTTGCTGTGCCCTACATTGTATGATACAGCTAAAAAAAATGGTGACCGTGAAATAAGCACACTAAAATGGAACCAAACTGAAAGGACGGATGCATATTGCATAGCATCATTTAGCATGTACCAGAGATCTCTAGTTTTCTTGCATGAGTTTAATTGTATGTAAAAAGTATGTAATTGGATTACCTTAAAGTATGTGGTTAATTTTGTTTGTGGCTGCTTTCACATTAAAGGTTGTTATTTTATTCATTTTCATTTACCACAAAATGAAACTTAATTTTAGTGATTTGCCTTGTCTCTGCAAGTAAATCAGAAATGACTTTGTACTGCACCGGTCTGTTGACAGCCAGTGGCAAATTGAACACAACAATTTTAATGCCCCTCAGCATGTGAACATACTATGTATTTCCATTTGGGGGAGCACTGCGCTATGATCCATGCTGTGAAGGGTCTCTAATGTCTAAATGTATAATGCATGGTTGTGCCACATACAGGAAGAAATCTAAATTTTGATGCCACCTCCTTAAAGTAGGTTCCCTTAATTAAGGTGACTGATAAAAAAAAAGTCACTATAAAAACTAACCTGAATGCTAGGTCACACCATGCAGCTCTTGAAAGAGAACTTGGATTTTTT
>JAMKCH010040510.1:0-27971 GCA_023653785.1 Ophioderma brevispina | reverse complement strand
TGTTTTAACAGTAATAGGCTGTAGACATAAGATGAGTTTAGGTTCATTTAGGAAGGAATCAAAGATCTGACCTGACTAGAAAGGAACAATAAAGCAATTTAAATTTTGATATTGTTCATAGACTTTAAGATGTTGCTAATTGGCATGACATTTACTGTGATGGCCTTGACATGACCATTCCATTATAAATGCAGTATAATGCAGCAAGCTGGGGGCAAAGACACCATGGTCACACTCATCATACAGGGTTAAGATCTCAAGAGGATGCACAATCTTTGCCTTGACATTTTGAAATGACATCTTTGAATAGTTTAAGCAGGATCAAATCTGCCAATTTACTAGCTCTGGCATATTCCGCTGGCTTTCAGCCAACTCTTGATACCAGAAACGTGGATACTTTTGATTATGAAGGACAAAGATGCTGCATTCAATTACAATCTGGCATATTCAAATAGCATCTCTAGAAATTATATTGAATGTAAATAACACAGATTCTTACTCATGGTATAACCCAGAGCTTAAGCTACTCCATGTGTACTCTTAGCTGTACTCCAAGGGTACCCCTTTTTGATGCATTATTGATGTAGTACCTACAACTAAGTAGTTGTGAAGCACACAAGTCATTGGGTGCACAACTACTTAGCAGTTCCAATTATATAGTGTACTCTGCAGTTACTTGCTAGACAACTGATAGGTACACAATAGTTGGAGGCCATCAATAGTGGAGTTCCTTAGCAGCTACTCTTCTACCGACTGCCTTGTAGGCAACACACTGGGTGCCAAACATTCCATTGTTGGTTACCATCTAATGATAATTTTCAAGCTTACATGTAGTAACATTTGAGTTGAGTATAAGGCAAAAAAAAATCGACCCTAAAAAACCTGCCGACTCAAAAGTTTTTATGCAATTAGCACAAAATAAAAAAATATTCTGCCGACCGACCCATTATTTTCATATGCAATAAAAAAAAAAATTTTACCAACACAAAGACGAAAAAATAAAACAAGACAACAAAGCAACTACAACAAGTAAAATAAAAGATCTTTGTATGTCATTGAAAAAAAGCTTTAAATAGTAGCATTTTGTATTCATTTTAGAGTAAAACATTGAGAAGATCTAAGAAAAAAAATTTTAAAAAAAAATCTGACCGACCGACCCTGATATTTTTTCTCTGTTACGCCAAACAAACATATTTTTTTTATGCCTAACCAAAGACTTGTATATAACATTATGTGTAAAAACATAACACATTTCCTTCCTCCCTCTTCCCATCTCTTTAATTGATATCTTAGGAAGGGAGCATCACATTCCACAAGTGTGGTTGTAGGCTTGCAACTGAGACAAATATACCTAAAAGAGATGGGAAGCAAAGCTGTAGTCCATTGTTAACAGTAAAAAAAAAAAAAAAAAAAAAAAAAAAAAAAAAAAAAAAAAAAAAAAAAAAAAAAAAAAAAAAAAAAAAAAAAAAAAAAAAAAAACCTGCGAATCAGTCAATTTTACTCAATTTTGTGCTTCAATTCATGACCTAACGTGAATATAATTGTTCTTAGGACCGGCTCACATTGACACTTTATGGGTTTGGCCAGGTCATCAATAACTTCATTATCATAAGACTTAAGTCAAAATTAAAATAAAATGTCCAATTAGATCCTATTCTGTTAACAAAATAACAGTTTGAGAAATAAACTGGTCCAAATTTGTTTCAATTTTTGTGATATTGAAAGAGAAAATACACATTTTAGTTAACTCAGTGTATTTTGAAGATATCCAAGAATGTCATTAATACATTGAAATTGGAGCAAATTCTACCTATAGTCGACAAATGAGTGTACAAAATTGGGGTCATTTTAAGTTTTCCATGGCTTATATGCAAAGGTTATTGAGTACTAAACTGTGTTCAAGGCGTTTTGACAAATACCACGCACGTGTGAGCATCATTGATTTAAAAATAGCCCGCCACACTTGTACTTAAATCTTGGGGTTATACATTGAAATGTATTGAATAAGGATTACTGCTTCTCGATCAGTCGAGAAAATCGTTGAATTAACATAATAATGTCGTACCAGACACTGCACGCTGCAAACAATCCATTGATTACTTGCTTTGAATCTCTTTTAGGTATATTCGTCTCAGGTAGGCAACACATGTTTGGGAACGCCATAATGTATTTTTTTGCCCAACTAGTAGTGGGGGACTAAGTTACGCTGTCATGCAGATGATGAGTGAACGTCTGTATGCCTGGATATCATAACATGTCGTTTATATCTGCATGTTTTAAACTTGTAGGTTGATAGACAGTCATCACTTTTGATGCTTTCATTTGCATCCAAATGTCCATGTGTGAACATTAATGAGCTCATCATTTGCATATGAACAAAACAAATTGTGCGGGGCTGCCTTAATTACAGACCGTGTAATTCTTGTTTATCACAGAACTCGGTAAAGTTAATAAAAGAAAAGTAAAGGTGTTTCCCCTTATTATACATTTTCAAAGCTAGCCAATCACAGCAAGGACACTGTCATTGTAATGATTTTGTGGAGTCAGTCCCTAACATGGTTGCTTAGTAACAAAGTGTGGCACTGGAAACCATGTGTGGTGGAGAAAAATCTGGAGCTTCGGAAGAGCCAAATTTAGTGAACCATGCAAATTGCAATATTCTTGTGATGTACAGATTGATGGTACAGTGTATGTGAAGAGATGTCAGTGATGTGTCCGCATAGAACATGTTTTTTTACTGCAGCATGTGATGGTTTGACCTAATTAGCTTTTAACACATTTAAATTGTAGCTTTGTATTTTCAATATTTTTCTACTTTTCTTTGCACAACCACTTCCAGTAGACATTTTGAAGAACTTTGTGTTTGTTAACTTAGCTTAAAAATGTGGTGAGCACTAGTGAATATTTCATCTAAAAATAAAAAAACATATAATCATACCCTAATCATGCTAAAAAATCCCTAAGTACTAGCCCTTTGTGGGCTAAAATGAGCATTAAGGTCATGGTTTTTATGGGTTAAGAATAGGATTTTTATGAGATCACATGACCCTATTGAAGTGAAATTTCCCAAAACTGATGCATTGTGGGATTGACTCAAAACACCCTCTTGCCCGGAGTGTAGAGCACACCCATCCAGCTCCTGTGCACAACAAAGGATTGGAACAGATGTTCTTACCATAATGCAATCCATGGTTCACAAGCAAGATTCCAGAACTTGCACATTAATATTTAACTGTTATTAAAGGTGCATTTCGTGATTCCAGCCCCTTCTGTTTTATTCATTGTTCACTAGATATCCTTGAGAAAAGCTTATTCACAACTTTTTAGCTGATCCCGACTTTGCGGTTTTGTGTTATGAGCAAATGCTTGTTTCCCACGGTCCCATAGGCCACTGTGCTATAATTTCTGTCCGTTTACGGACAGAAAATACAAAATTGCAAATTACTTGCAGACACGGCCGAATTTGCACGTAAGATTTGGCACACATGGATTACTAATGTTGAGGGTTCAGATGATATAAAAATCTCAACTTTTTTTAGGTAAGTCGGGGGGACGAGGCTGTGGATCACGAAATGCCCCTTTAAATCAAAGAATTTCTTCTGCTTCCTTTGCTCAGGGCCAAGAGTAGAAAGGTGTGCCCTGCATTTCCACCAGAAAGCACTATTGGGATAATGAAAATATGTGAGGATGTAGTGCCAAAACAGTTCATGAGATTATGGCATGAAATTAAACCATTGTGTAAATTTTCGTACAGAGGCAACTGAATGTGCATTCTTATGCTGTGTCTTTTTTTTTAAAAGGGTCATTTCGCAGGGCTTGTGCTAAGGATTTTTATTTGTGGTGCATGTTTGCCAACAGCTCTTGCTTTGATAATGTTGATAGAGCAACAACGTACACAAATGTATAGGAAAAATTGCTAGCAAATGGCAGAAAATGTTGTAGCAAAATGCTATGCTAAACAAGCTACGGGAGCACTGGCATTCGTGATCCACACCTCGTCCCCTGACTTAAATAAAAAAAGTTGAGATTTTTATATCTGACCGTTGGGACTGAGTATAGTATGTGTGCTTAATCTTACTATGTATGCAAATTTATCTGTCTGAAGAATTTGTAAATTTTGTATTTTCGTGTCCGTAAACGGACGGAAAATACAACAGTGGACCTTTGGGGCACTGTGTGTACAAACATTTTGCTAATAACATAAAAAACACGGTCAGAATTAACTTGAAATTTTAGAAATGACCTTGTTCTTCAAGGATGTAAAGCAAACCCATCAACACAATTAAGGTGCTGGTAGGATCATGAAATGCACCTTTTAACAAATTAAAATCTTAGGTCAGTCTAATGTGACTAGTTTGTATCCAGAGGGCAATGTTGCTTCTTTGTTGTCTTATAGTAACCATGATGTAGAATTACTCGGCAGATTTCGGGGAACCAATTGTTTAAATCTTTCGAGGAACGGTGTTTGTTATTTTGCCCTACCAAACGCCGTGCAAAGTTTTTGTCCAGATTTGGCAAACAGGTGGTAGAAGTTCGTTGTGTTGTGCGAGACAATCAGTCTGATCCCCAACCACAGATTTGGCCAGGAATCAACTAATTACTAATGTGTTAAGTTCTAAAGTTTACGAGAATCAAAATCGATTGATTTCCGCACCAATCAGTTTTACGAGAATGCGATTCTCGGATTCTCGCCGACATTCTAGCCCTGTTCAAGACTTGTTGTTTATGATTCTCAGCAGTGGCTAACTCTTTGTTTTTTCTTCTATTCCTCCTTACAGGCCTTAAACCCAAACCAGCATGAACGATATCTTGAATCACAAATCAGTTATAGGTATAGACCAGGGGCAAACGCCTACCTCTCTCACCATCCGTCATCAGCCAACAGACCAATCCTCACAAATTCCATCCAAGCTCAACAGCACAAAGATCTTTATTTTTCGTGAACCCAACGTTGCATTCTACCAATTCCCAGTAACTTTCTACATTTTCTCAAAATTTGTTTGAAACATCATATTTTCCAAAATGATGGCTTCCGACCAAGACTCAATGGTGATGGAGTTTGGATAGGCAATAGATGAGGTGAGTTGCGACTCCGATAGCAAATGATAATTTAATGTTAACAGAATGGGCAGGGACAGAACGGTTAAATGGTTATAATTATGGATTGTATGATATTTTATTGAAAAAAGGAGTAAACTCTGTAAAAGGTCTACTTTTGCCAAATTACAACCCCCTTTTGGGTGACCAATTTTTTGGTATTAAAGTCCCCTTTGAAAAGCATTTACTCCCTAAAATCCTGGTTACAGGCTGCCTGTTGATTATTCGGGAGTTCTCTCCTGGTATCTCGGGGGGCGGGGGGGGGGGGCGGGCGGGTGGGGGGTGAGGATATGTCAAAAAGGTAACATCAATTACACAGCTTTTCTCTAATAGTATTAAACAATATGGTTATGACATAGGTTTTCACCTGACACTACCACCCATGTCACTCGGTACAGTGCTGGGTGCTCTCTGGGTCTGCATTAAGTATAAATTCTTACATGCAATCCTCGACGTACCACCATAGTTTAAAAAACAAAAATTCACGCCAAACGGATTGTAAAATATCATAATACTCCTAAGGTTTATAAAATATGGTTTGGCAGATATTTCTTACTTTAAGATGCTGTTCTGATTTAGGTTTATCGTGTTCTCTAATTGATATAAGAGCCTGACACTTTACAGTACCGATCACCAAGTATCATGGGAAACCAGCTTGTGGTTTTGATGACTTGAGGCAAAAATGCATATATTCAAACGTCCTATTATCTGATGAATTAATGGTTAACCAAATTTAAAACAGCATTTTTTTTTTGTCTTGGTAAGAAGAAATAGAATTGCAAGATGAAAGTTCAGGTCGACATGAGACAAACCAATGGTCCACTTATATCAACATTGAGGCAAATCAGGGGGCTCCCAAAGACAACGGCATTAAGCAACCTAAAAAGTGTTAGATCAGTTATTTAAAAGCGTCAATGACTTCTCAAAGGTCTGTTCCCTCATAGTATTATAGCTAACTAAAGAAGTAGATCACATTGTGTAATCAAATTTATGCTTTTTTTTTTCTTCTGTAGGTTTTTTATAAATGGACTTTTAAAAAAATATGGTTTCATATTTGACTAAATAAATATATTTTAACCTGCCAAAATTGGGAAACTTTTATAAACTGGGTCTTTCGATAGTGCAATTGACTCTTCAATTTCAATTTTCACAATTGTTTTCAAATAACTTCCGTGACACTAAATTGGAAAGATGACTAATTCAGGAGTCTGAAGTTATAAATCAAAGTTTATGATGGGTTGGTAGTGACAGCAACTTTGCATTCTGAACTTCAATTCAAATTGCATTAATGGCAATATGCCTAAATCCCATAATTCCTGCGGTTGTTTTAATCCCAATAGTCATCCGAAATTTGCTTCTCCCACAACAATGGATTTCTGGTATTTTTAAAATAATTCAATATGAGTGGCAAAATTGACTTACAATGCAATTGCATAAATTCGAATCCTTGTGGTTGTCTAATCCACAATAGTCATTTTAGAAATGTGATTACCCCTAGAATGGATTTTATGATTAGTTACATAACTAAATTCTGCTAATTCTTACATCGTTGGCTTAATCTATAGTCCTCTTGCGCTTGCCAAATCCCCACAATTCTATCAGGAACTTTTTTCAACAGCGAATATGAGTAGTTAATTCAAGATGAATTAAAAGGTGTTAAAAACATAGATTATCTCAAACAAAATATATGTAAATTGATAAGGAAAATGTCGTTGCCGTTATTGATACAAACCGTAAAAACTCAGGATTTCAGAGATACAGGAAGAATCATGGATCAACATTTTTGAAAGTGCATTGCAGCAATTTGAGCTTAAGCGAATTAACTTGAACTATGAAAAACAAAAGCGAATGTTTATTCAGATTTGGGGGCGTTTGGCAGACTGTTCTTTGCATTGTGATCAGTTTTGTATTTTGTTTTGTTTTTGTGTTGCTCACACTGTGGCGTTTGTTGACCCGTTCCCACACTTATCCTAATCATCCCAACGGCCCGTCGACAAGATGATATTGATATTTTGATTGAGTTTGAAGTACCCTCCACGCTCTGTTGTTTTTCAAGAAAAAGGGGATTTTGCATCAAGTAATTGTAACTTTATAGACTAGCGGCTGTTGATCTGTGATGGGATACATCAATCTTTCAGGTTTTACAGTTTTTGAGTATGTTTCCAAGCTGGCCAACAAATTCCGGTTTTATTTTCCTTCTTTGGGTAGTTCCCATTATGGTGAACATCGTAAGTCTGTTGGAGGTCTAAATGGGCAGTACTAACTTAGGAGTAGTGGTATTTTGAAATTTTGTACAGCCCCGCTCGAAGAAAATGTTTGGGCAACATGCGCAGTCTAATTTAAATTATCAGTCAGCTGCCAAAATTATGATCGAAACATGGGGCTCTTATTTTCTATTTTCAGTAGGGGATTTTGAATCAATTTGTAAGATCAAATTTAAAAAGATTAAATACACATTGTTCTGAGTTTCCGCTTCATCATAAATTTTGCTAGAATCATTAATATAGGTCATCTCCTTCTAATACAGAATGATTTTTCTATGAATTTTAACATTGCAACTCAAAAGCCAGCCATATATTTTAAGAAAACTGAGCAAAGCAGTTGCTAGGTGGTATCAAAGATAATGCAAAGCTTTGAAAGAGGGTTGCCACTTGCCCGCAGGTTTGTACAGCACATCATTTTCACCGACAAATTTGTGAGCCGTTCATTTCTGAAATTTCACTCAATTTACCAAGTACACTTGCACAGGGATGTGAAAGTGGTTTTTCCTGTTCGGGTACTTGTACTCTTTTGTATTGTCGTTTTTCCTAGGTACCTGGAAGATTTATGAGCAACAAAATCTTTCCGGCATGATGTTAATCTTGTTCCAATATCTCGTTTATGTAAAATGGTAGTTTTAACAAGTTTTTCATTTTAATTCAAGTTTGAACTACCCAACCCTCAGCCACCCTCAGCTCAGCCCCCCACGTTTCACTCTATCCAACTTGAGATTTTGGTACCATTAGAAGCTTGTATTTTGTCTCATCTCATTTGCAAACAATTTGATTGACTTTATAGGCTAAGTAGGTTTATGGTAACCGGAAAATAGTTTTTGTACAATACTCTATAGGCTATTGTAATACCACAATTACCCGCTCATATTAAATGGTATGTCAGATTCATGAATTTGGTTAATGGCCCTTCCTATGAACCAGAGATATTTGTTGTAATAGAGTGCATTGTCTTTAAAAGCCTTGTGGGATTTATTGTTTTTTTAGGTCACATATTTTTAATTGCAAAGAATGGGCCCATGCTCCTTTTTTTGTGTGTGTGTCTGTCCGAACATTTAACTGCTCATTCTTTTTTTAAAATGAGCAGGACTTTTAGTACAACAAGTTTACCATCACCCGACCATGTCACAGGGAGGGTTGTCCTCAACATGCATACCGTGTTGTTCCTAATAAAGCGCCCCTGCTCTAATAAACGCCCCCCCCCCCCCTATGAATTTTTGGATAAAACACATGGTCCAGGAACTGATTAGCTTACCTAAATCGCATGAATTAATGGCCAATACTGTCGTAAATCCGTATCATAATTGCTGTTGTCATCAATATTTTCTACAAAGTAAAAGTGATGTTTCGTGGATTTCCATGTGATAAAGACGCCTGACAATCTAGACACCCGTAATCTTAATAAACGGTTAAGCCTGTAAGTGATTTTTGTGGGGATTTTTGACGAATAAACGCCCCCGTCTTTTTGAAAAATCACCGCCCCCTGGGGCTTTTATTAGGAACAATACGGTACCCTATGTTTATAACAATTTGCACAAATAAGGGACTTATTCTGGTAAAACGTGTGAAACCCACCTCCCATAAACACACACACAGCCCAACATACAACAACTTCTTCACCTTAGTTTTTGACCATGTATGAAATGTCTTTAAAGGTGCAACGAGAGATTTTCAAATAACAAGTGTCCCGAAAAAATGGAAAATTCTGATTTGGCCCTGGTGTAAAGCTTTATAATCAAAAATATCCCCATCTGTAAGGATTAAAGCTGAAAACTGTTTCTGGTACAAAAAATGTTAAATTTTCCAATTTCGTATAGGAGCAAATACGAAATTCGCTTATGTTTTCTATTGAAATATAATCAGTACAAATCACCTTTGTTTTCATTTTAGTTATTTCTGAACCAGATACAAGGAAAGGGATCTCATTGACATCTAATCTAATAATACGAAATCCACTACTACCACAGAAAATATTTATGACTTAAATCTCTCTTGCAACCTTTATATATTTCAAAATTATTTTGCTTGATTTATGTAAATGCAGGTAAAAAATACCAATTTCCAGATATAGTGAAAGAAAAAGACATAAAAAACTAATAGAAAACAAAAGAAATGCGCACGAATGGCTGTTTCTGCAAAATGACAATATCATAATGCAACTGGTTGCCTTAGCAACTTATTCCACATTCTACTTCACAGGTATACCCTGGGAAACATTTCCTTAAAGGTGCATTCGTGATTCCAGCACCTTCTTTTTAATCATTGTTCACTAGATATCCTTGGAAAAGCTTTTCACAACTTTTTAGCTGATCCCTACTTTGCGCGGTTTTGTGAAAATACAAAATTGCAATTTCTAAACAGACACTACCAGATTTGCAACGTAAGATTTGGCCCCATGGATTACTGAATGTTGTTTTGGTTTAACGTTCAGATGATATTAAAATCTCAACTTTTTTTAGGTATCGGGGGACCGAGGCGTAGGATCCGAAATGCCCCTTTAATTATTGATACATTGATGACTACAATTATTAAAATTGTAAATAAAAGTTCGTGTATGAGAGCTCTATTCTAATAAGTCATAGCTACAAAATTGTGTATATACCAGGTGTGTGGTGAGGCCTTTGTAGGCGTACTTCCTGGTAAAGAGGCATCGGGCATTCACCCCAACACAAACGAACTTGCTTTAAAATCATATACCATGTCGAAAAGCGCGCTTCTGCTTAATATAATTAACCTTGGTTGGGTCACCTGTATGCGCTAATACCAAACACCAGAAATCTTTCAACCGAGTCAATATCCAATTACATTCATTCCCTTTTGCTCATAATAATTCACGACACTTTGCATTTGTATTGGCCAATAGATCAAAGTCCCAGAAGAAGCGAAAATGTCAGTGGTTAGTTCTGACATCGTCTTAAATGCTACTGACATTGCTGATCTGCACAAAGCAAAAACCAAACCCTCAGCCTTCAAAACTCCATCCATTCATCGTTCCATCTATACCGGTTTTTGGCTATTTTCATCGATCGTGTTTTTACCTTCAATTCACATGGACATCGCCCAAAACCTTGTGTCAACACGGCGCATCGGAGTTCCACTGCTTGTACATGCACGACCCCGTGCAGTATTGGTTGGAATAGATCCCACGACATGCATTATGCAGGGTGGTGTGACGTCCTAATACACGACGTGCCTGTTTTGTTGGTGGTTGAAAAAGGATTCTTTTGGCGTGTGTATGGCAAATGGAGTAGCGGTGGCCGGCGTAATCTAGACTACTTATAAATTTTGTTGAGTGTCCGGTAAAAGTGTGTTCGTGCATCACCACCAGTGTCACCCTGTGTTATTATATAATCTGTTCTTTTCATTTCCATCTGGCATTCTGTTATTTTTTTTATGATAATCATTGTGGGGTGGTAAGTTTGGTTCCTAACTGTGAAGCACAGAATAATTTTGAATTACTGTGCTGACCCTAGTATATTCCCACCTGTTTTTTTAACCTGAATTAGCTGAATTTAGGGGGTGGATATAATGGGATCTCCACCCTAACTGCAACTCATGAGCATCAACATTCACTTTCAGAACTAAATTTTTCCAGATATTGTAGTCCTGTCCAAATGGAGGTGTGTGATCACCAAAACATGTTAAATGAACTCAACTGGAGCATGAACCCAATTAATTTTGTAAGACAATCACAAGAAGGTCTACCAAAACAAGGTAATTATTTTAAGAAAATTTGCAATGTAATGCTTTGCCTTTAGCAAAAAAACAAATCATGGTGGGATTATAATAGGCTTTTCTACTATTCTAAAGATTCTTCCACCTTGGGGGTGGGATTAATAATCGAGCATGGGACTAATACTCGGGTCCTATGGTAGTTCTAAACTAGTGCTAAGATATAAATCCTCGTACGGCATTCAAATTAAAGAGTTTCATCAAGTTGAGATTTCTTGCACACCACCCTTTGTATGCGTGCGTGGAAGATTGTTCTTTCTGTCATTGTTGTTGAGGATTTGGAATGTCAGTGGATCAGAAGTTTCTGTTATTTTCAACATTTAAATGTGAAAATGTGCCATGAGCGACAGGAAGGGATTGTTGTACCAGGAGTAGAAAGATCTCTCCAAGGTAATACATGTCTGAAGTATCCTAATGAAATGTCTCATATTTGTTTTAATTATTTAAAAATACATGTTTTGTAAGAGATTGTTTTAGTCTAAAGGAACGTTTCACTTGCTGTCAAATTTTGTTCAGTTTTCAGACCAATAGCACCGGTGGAAAGGTTTGTGAAACTTAACATTTCAACCATCAAATTTTTGCCGTAAAAAAAAACATTGGGTGAAATGCAATCTAGTACCTCAGTGATGTTCAATGCGAACACCCATTTAGACTACTCAGTGGTGTACGGGCACAGGTAGTAAACAGGAAATTGCCCATGGATCAAATGTGTGACGGCTGGCACAGTGGACCTGAATAAGATAATAGGATGTCAACCTGATTGGTGGTCCGATAGACGTGACCAGTCCCATAAAGCCTTGTCTGTCAAGTCTGGACAATCCGCTTTGTTGCCCTCATCTCCTCCCCTCCCTCCTCATTACTTGAAGTTCTAATCAATTATCATTTGTAATGTACTTTTTTTTCTTTTCTCTTTGTACATCTTTCTTTGTAACCACAATCTCGACGAAATGTGTTGGACCTGACTGCTCTTTTTTTGCCCCGATAGTTTGCCCGTATTTTTCTCTTAAAGAGATATATAGGAAATCAGGTCAACTTGGGTTGGGAGGCGTGGAGCAGCATTGTCTATCAATGCACCCCTCCCTATCCCCACCAACCAAGGTTGGGTTCTTGTAGGGTCTCAAGAACAAACTGTCAGGATTCAAACATGGGTACAGGGGGAGAGGGGGGCATTTGAAGCAGGCCAAGAAAGTGTTCCAACACTTTGGCGAAACGGGATCCGAGTGGCCAGTTTTTTAGGCTTATTACTGCGAAAACTATGTGTATGCATGTGTTGGTTGGTAGGAGAAGGAAGTACGAGATAAATGAACGGGGGTAATCCTGACTTAACATTTTTCATCAGCTTTTATTTTTTGTTAATTTGAGGTTAAAAAAATGCACTCTTTAAAGGTTAGTGTTGTAATCAGGAATGATGGCCATCATTTGTGTCATTGTTTTATATATCAGACAGGACTTTTATAAAATATGGGGACCCCATCTTGCTAAAAATTGGGTGGACTCAGAACGTAACAGAGTTCAGAGAAATTCTACCCTAATCCAATATTCCTCTACTTGTGTGTGATCCCCAAAAATAGCACTTTTAATATTTTTTCGTCCATCCAGTTCAAAGTGCTTCCAAAAAGCCTTGGTTTATGCTTTCAGCATGTAAAAATCTTTGTTTGTTCATAAAGATGAAAAAATATTAGGGTTGGTCAGTCAGATTATTTATTTTTTCATTTTTTAGATTAAACTTCATCACTCTTTTGCTCTAAAATGAATACAAACCTGCTACTATTTTAATTTAATTATACATAATATTATCTATCAAAATGGATTGAAGATTGACTTTTTGGAGGAGTTTGTCTTGGAAATTATACAATTAGTGGTCTGGGCCCAATACCAGCTGGTCTCACCTATAGAGGTTAATTTGAAATCTTTACTCAAAGTAATAATTATATATGTAATATTGTGATTTATTGATCTTTCTCAGACTAGAAGTGGCCGAGTGTTTTGTGTGTTTGTTTTTGCCAGTAAACTTCAATTTTAGTTTGGTGTCATTTACGGATATAGAAACTTCCTTGATGGACCTTAATTAAAGGACGACTCAGATTTCCTGAGTTGAGGGCGCCCTCCAATTTCAAAAAAATCGTGTTTGTTGCAGCTACAAATGCTTGCCATCTCTAATCACTGTGTGAATTGCTAAGCTTAAATCGAATTCTTCAATAGAAAATAAAAACCGTTGTTTATAAAATGCGGATCCGGCTTTTGGAATAACAGTATCCTATGGGACGTAATACTACACCTAAAGGTTTACTGCATGAAAACAAGATCGATTCATCTCACTATTTTCGGAAATTGGGATTAGGTTAATTCTAGTTCTAGTGACTATTTTCCTTATTACAAATTTCGAAATCTCTGAGTCAGACTTTAAGAAATTCATCTCAGTCGTCTTAGTCATAAGTATTGTACTTAAAAGGATCATGATCAATGCAATGTTACATTGAGTGTTAAAGTTCATGAAATTAATTTTCTTGAGTGCAAAACACCATCTTTTTTATTTTTGACAGAAAAAACCAGCACAATTCTAGCGTTATAACTGTTTAAATTTCTTTATGTAGAGATTTTGGTACCATGGATTTTTCTTAGTCAACTTATTACGGTGCTTCTTAGATCATCTTTAGGACCCCTCTGACTTCCCGGAAGTAAATTCTATATCAGATGAATGAAAGTCAGTTTCTCATTTCGAAAAAATTCAGTCTTAGAAGCCATTCTTTCCCAAATTTAATGGTAACCATTCATATAGAATGTGGTCACCCGTCTGTCAACCCATACCGCTGTGTGTGTCCCTTTTCCTTTCCTCCCCCTGCCCCCTCTTGCCCCCCCTTTTTCCTCTCCATTACTAATGCATATCGTATTCTACCATTCAAAACAACAAGTTTGTTGCACACGGTATTGGTGGTGAGTGTATGCTAGCGTCGGTCCATATTATCAAGTAGAAAACATGAATCTTAAATAAAACAAGCCCCTTATACCTGCTGCACGTCTACCTGTAATTGTATTGAAACATGATTTTTTTTAAATAAATTGGGTTCCCAAAAATTACAATGTAGCATGTTGACAACTAGATTTTCATTTTAAGACTTTTTAGTCATATTTTGGTTTTAAAAAGTGACGTTAGACATTTTATGGAAAAATAGTAAAATGTAAAAATATGTGGGATTGTTTCACGTTGTTTGTTTAATGAGTATTTTTTAAAGCCGCCTTTCACTACAAAGTTATGAGTGAAAATAGTGATAAAAATGTTAGTATTAAAGCCAGGTAGGATTTTTTGGTTTTGTTTTGGTTGTTTGGTTTTTTTTTATTGTTTTGTTTTTGTTAAAACCATAGTTTGAGAAATATATAGCCTGGGCCTACAGATCAGATATGTTATTAATTTTTCTAAACAAAAAAACAAAAAAACCGAAAAAGAAAACCAAAATGATACAAAATTTAATTTAAATTATTATTATTATTATAATTATAGGGATTTGTATTGGTTTAAATGGAATAAGCCAATCCTTGGATTGCGGTAGAATAGAAAATGGTAACTTCTGTGCTATGAAACACTGGAGTGTGTTGAGTGAAAAATGAAAAAGACATTTGAAATAAAAAAAAAGCAAAGGCTGATTCTCTTGAGCTAATCCCATTTAACATAGTGCATTCATGTATTTACTCGGTCTTTTCTGCTCATGTAGATAAAAGATTACGTCTATTGACATATGGATGGCATATTGTTTGCTCCTCCTTAAGCGTAACCTTACATCAATAGGGATTTCAAGGCATCCGGTTACCTTCTTGCAAAACAAGTTTTATTTGAGGCAACATATACCAAACTGAGATGTAGAACAGCCAGAGGAAAAATAGCCAGGCCAATTCATAGGCACAAACTACAAAGGTACTTTATAATTATGCCTATGTTGCATATAATGGCCACCCAGTTCTTCAAAGGCAGGAGAGAGTTTCTCCTCCTGCAAGATGGCATTTGTGAGGACGTATTGTATTATTCGTAAGTTACATTATCACTAAGTTCTGCATTGTACCTATCCAGTTCTCAACTTACTATTTAATCTGAGACTTAGATTAATTTATACGTTTATTTGAATTATGAGGGACTGTTTCCAGGTTTGCTACTGTCTTTGCTAGAATTCAATCATCGCTATATGCCTTGAAACCAGGAATGGATCATCATTATTCATGTGGTGGATATTTTGCACTTTGCCAATATTGAACTATTCACTTTTTAATTTCAGTCATATTTTGATGTTTCCTATACAAACAAAAAACCAATAATATATTATGCATTGTATTTTGGTCAAAGCTGCTGTGATGCGTGAAGCCGAATAAGTTGATATATAGCACACAAATTTCTACTTTTCAGTATTCACTACAGTCAAGAAGGTACACCAGTAATTGGACGTTATGCATAGCCACCAAATTTGTGGCATGAAAAACTGTAAGCAAAAATCTGGTTTTTCTTTATACTTTTCCATGTGAGTGCACATGGTGGTCCCAAATGGATAAAGCACTCTGACCCACATACCAAAGGTGGTGAGTTTGAGTCCCATGTGGCCAATGTGTTCTGCCCTTGATTAAGGCACTTTACCTCAAGGGGTAAATGGGGTTACCGAATCATTCAATGTTGAGATAGCTACACAGATTCGTGTTAGAGGTGTTGATAGCGATCTACCCCTACAGTAAAACATATATGGTGTAGTCTGGTCCAATCGCTTGGAAAGAGAGAGGGGCACTCTGTTCCTGTTACAAAAACAGGTCGTCCCCTTCACCTTTTTTTCCTGTTGAAAATCTTTTGTTAGGTAATGGACAAAAAACTAGTGGATTTCTCAAAATGATAAAATGTCATTCCTTGGTGTCTGATACGAAAAGAACAGTGAATGAGGAATTTCCAGGAATTCGATCTTTAATTCAGAGAGATGGCCATGCTCTAGGTTTTTATATTGCAGGTGTTGAGCACCAAAAGCAGTAAACCAAAAGATGCTTTGCTTGGTCACTGAATGTGTGGTTTTAATTGATGATGAGGTAAAGGCTTTAAAATTAAAGGGTTTCAGTATGCAGGACTAGGCCATGCCATCTTTTATTTTGGAAATGTTCGCATTTGATTGTGTTTTTGTTGTGATGCCAATGGTCAGTTAGTCTCTTCTTGTTATAATGAGAAATGCACAAATGTAAAATATTACATTATTCACTTTAACATCTTACTGATTAGAAAGGAAAATGGTTTTTTGTTTTCCATTGTTTTTTGTTTTATAGGTTGTTTTTTTGTTTTTAAATTTAAGGCATATTTGATTTAAAGGCGTTATTCTTATTTTGTTTTTGTGGGCCGCCAGCAATAGATGGCCAGGGACCACTTAAGCAATCACGTTGGGCGTTGTGTATGTGTGTATGTGTGTGTGTATTGTGCGTTGTCATCAAATTGTTAAGTTTTTTTTAAATGACCTCAATTGAAAAGTTTAACTTTCAATTGCGAACCAAACTTCCGCATAGGTGCACAATGGGATCCCTCATATGTTGTATGAGGCATAAGGTTATGGTTGAAAGGTCCAAAAGGCATGTGAGTTTGGGTCAAGTTGAAAAATGGGCTTCTTATAAATGTAAAATTTATCAAAATTGAAATTGAAGTTCAATTGGAACCCAAACTGTTGTCATAGGGCACCATCGTCCTCATATGTTGATGAGATCAAAGGTCCCGTGCCAGGGTCAAAGGTCATGGGGCGGCCCCAGCTTATATTCTTTGATATCGCGAGCGCGAAAGCGAGAAACCGCGAAATTCTAGTTTAAAATTAAAATGCACTCTTGATTTTGTGTGTAAGGACCTGTTTAAAAAAAACTTTTAGAAGCATGTTTTTTTTTTAAAATTAATGTAAGTGACTTTTTGCGTATTTTGTAATTTTGGGGTCAAAGTTTTATGTTTTGGGGTCAAACATTCTTTTGTGGCGTATTGATGTTGTTTTACACCTTTGTCAGTAATTCTGAACCAAAATTCTGGCTATGCCTCCTAAAACCCGGCAGTGTGGAGAACGCTTGACAACGGAAATCCAATATGTAATTCAACAGACGCGCGCGGCGTGCGGTTTCATTTGTTTTAAAGAAATTATGACGGGCGATTAAGTTGATAGATATCACAAATAACCCTAGCCCATTTTTGAAGGTGCCCCCCAATTTTTCAGAATTTTATATTTTGCCACAGTTTATTTGGGTAATTGGTCTAGGGAACTACAACCAGCGAACGCGAAGCTCAAAATGCATACCGTATTGTTCCTAATAAACGCCCGGGAGCGGTTCATTTTTTTCAAAGGGAGGGCTTTAATTACAGTCAAAAATAGAAAGTCAAAAATCCCTGTAACACACCTATTTTCGCTATTACCAATATTACAAACGAACTAGCAGGTGGACGCTGTTTTTCGCACCTCCCCGAGGTCAAAGTTCCATACTATAATTAAACTATGACAACTGTGCACAACAGCGATTATGATACATATTATGACAGTCCGCCATTAAATCCTGTGATTTAGGTAAGGCTTAACTCTTTTTGTTGAATTGTTTTTATCAAAAAAAAATCGTAGGGGGGGGGGGGGCTTTATTAGAGCAGGGGCGTTTTAGGACGAACACGTATTTATCATAATTTAGCAATTTTGTAATTAGAATTGGATCCCAGATTGTACTTACGGCAAGGGCTAAGTTTAATGTCCTCCATAATGAAATAGTCCACATCAAGAAAATACCTCTAACTTGACTTGCCTGACCAATAAAACACTAATGGAGAGCCGTAGACACGTACATGGTCCTATTTCCCAGCTTTTTCGTATTGGAAGGTCCGTTTCACAGCAGCTTTGAATTAATTATTGGAGATCTCCGATATTATTCTAATTACAAAATTCCTTCCGTTTGCGACAGACATTTTCAAGCTCAATCAAGCTCAAAAAAACCATTCACAGGTATAGTTTACTAGCCCAGTTACCAATGCAACAGTGTAAAATCTCAAAATTTTTTGAACAATTGGGGGCGCTCTTCAAACTGCTATTATTGCTTTAAGAGGTTTTTAAAAATTGAATTTTTCCCTTAAATGTGCCATTTGAACAAGTTTGTGTGGATTAGGCCATAAGGCAAACATGTACAATTTCGGCACAGTAAGTGGCCTTGTCAGGGCTAGAATTTCGGCGAGAATCGGTTCTTGCCAAGATTCTCGGAAACTGATTTGCGTGAATCAACGTTGATTCTCGACACGTCAAAACTTTAACACCGTAGCGAATAGATGAAATTCCCTCAAAATTTGTTTTTGGGGAATCAAGACTGATTCTCGCACACAGGGACAAATTTCTACCCCCCTCTTGTGTAAACGACTGAAAATGCCAATGGGTCCTCAAGAGTTTGTTACGTATAAGTACACAAACACTTGTTGAATTTAATGTTCAGTGTTGTGGTTAGTATTAAACATTAAACCTCTTGATGTTCTTACTTTTTTATTTTGCTTTTAGCTAATTTGATTCTATCTTACACATACAAACAATACCAGTTTCTACTTGGGAACATTCGTATGAACATGATATTATTGATTATTCGGTGTCTGCTGTCGTCTGACACTGTGTGCACATTTGTCTGCTGTGTTCAGTCATTGCTTTCAGCTGTAGGTAAATGTAGGTCATGTATATAGTGCATTCTGCTATGTTTTCTGTTTTGACTGCCAGTATGAACTCCTGGACGAAGGTGGAAAAAATGTCTATCTACCTGTCTAGTTGCCATGGTGATGGTAAACAGTAACCCAAATTTGCAGTCCCAAATATGGTGTCTGTAAGACCTACATGCTGTGGTTAATCACCTGTTCAAATAATGTATTGTTTGATTTCTAAACCATGCAAAGTAGAGGTTGGCATTATTAAAGAATATTAGGTATGGTTGGCATTATTAAAGATATTAGGAATAGATATATAAAAAAACTTGAAAATTGTCTTACTATCATCAATGTTGGATGTTTGGGAGTTGTTCTCCTCAGTAGATAGATACCAAACTTTACCTTACCCTAGGCGGCATCCCGTGTACCTATAGAAATATCAATAACGATTCTTTATATACAGTATTTTTGAATACATTTTGCAAAACCTACGGTAAACATGCTTGGAAACTGAGGTCTGAAATCAAGATGATATACCCTTTTTTTGGACTTTATAATACCATAATAATCTATAACATTCAGTTTCCTAGCTCTTTCTACGTTGCTGTTGTATATTATATTATTTTTGTGTTCCCTTTGTACCTTTTTTTCTAATTTTTTTTTTTTTTTTATTTGCTATAAGCTGTACCGGTTTAAGCCAACATGGGTATCAGACTTAGCTCTGTTTCTTTTGTTTAACTCTGTAATATGTTTTGTATGTTTTCTCATGTATTTGTTGGATGCCCGCCAAGAAGCGAGTGCCACTGCATTAAAGTGTAATTCGCAATAAATTATTATTATTAGCTCCCACCCAGACTTTTTCAACCAAAAGTTTTATAAAAGTCGGATCCTATAGGCCAATAGAATTGGATATTTAGTTACCAGTTTGACCGGTCTCGTCTGAAAATGGCCCCTGGTTCATTTATCATTATTCAAATTGATTTATTTTTTTCAAAATTTTACCTCTGAATTCCAGTATGGAATTCAACAGAAAATATGGGGAGGAAATCGGCACCAATACGCAAGTTCCAAGAATTTTTATCCCCCTGGCTTGAAAAGCTTAGAATGGGGGATTATGCTATCAGTCTCGGCCGGGCGGCGTCCAACACACACTCTTGTGAAAACGCGAAAACATGAGACCCATAAGGGTTATGGTGATGTGGCTTGGTGGGTGGGTGGGATCGGACAATGCCATGCCCTTCATCGATTAGATTATGGGCGTGCATATCGTAATTAGGACCCTAATTGCTAATTAATGAGTTAATTGGTGGTACCATCTTGTGAACGCGAAACATGAGACCCATAAGGGTTATGGTGATGTAAACTGGTGGGTGGGATCGGAACTACCATGCCCTTCATCTGATTAGATTGAGGTTGTGGCATATCTAAATTAGGTACCTAATTGCATAGAATGAGTTAATTTGGGTACAATTGTGAACGCGATAACATGAGACCCATAAGGGTTATGGTGAGTGTTTTGTAACTTGGTGGTGGGATCGGATGCCCTGCCCTTCATCTGATTAGATATGGGCGTGGCATATGACTCATTAGGTACCTAAGGTGCATAATTAATGAGTATTGGGGTATTGTGCCACAAAAAGATTGTGAACAAACTATCTGAAGATCCATAAGTCGATTTTGATGATGAAACTTTGGTGGAGGGGTGGGGAATCATTTACTCTCGCGTTGATTAGTTCTTGTGGCGCATGATATGCTAATTTAAAGCCTAATTGGTATTATGGGCTAGGCTAATTTGGGTGGATTTTCACCAAAAACTTGTGAACACAACTACTGAAGATCCATAAGTCGATTTTGATGAAAAATTGATGGAGGTGTGGGGACACATGTACTCTCGCGCTGATAGGTTTAAGGTGGGTTTCCGTGTTTAAGGGGGGTGGTTTTCCGGGTTGAAGGGGGAGGTATCGGGGTTTAAGGGGCGTGTTGGCTTTAAGGGGGGTTGTGCCGGGTTTAAGGGGGGGTTTGTCAGCTTTAAGGGGGTGGTGGGTTTAAGGGGGCTTGTTGGTTTAAGGTGGGTTGTCCGGGTTTAAAGGGGTTGTTCGGTTTTAAAGGGGGTTGTCCGGGTTTGAGAGGGATTGTTGGGGTTTTAAGGGTGGCTGTTGTGTTAAGGTGGGTGTCCGGGTTTAAAGGGGTGTCCTGGGTTTAAGCGGGGGTTGTCTGGGCTTAAGGGGGCTTGTTGTGTTTAAGGTGGGTTGTCCGGGTTAAAGGGGGTTGTCCGGGTTTTTAAAAGTGGTTGCCGGTTTAAGGGGAGGGTTGTATCTGGCTTAAGGGGGCTTGTTGTGGTTAAGGTGCGGTTGCACGAGTTTAAGGGGGGTTGTCCCGTTTAAGGGGGGTTGTTGGGGTTTTTTAAGGGGATTTTTGGGTTTAAGGGGGTTTTGTGAGACATAATACACGTATGCATATGCAGGACGTGCGCACAGCACGTGGCATGCGCGTGATGGCGCATGTGGTAGTATTGCGCGGACGGTGCAAAGCGCGTTAGCAGCGTGGAATGCGCACATGCGCGTATGCAAGCGCGGACGTGCGTACATTGTCCGGGTTAAGGGGGGGGGGTTGTAGGGGCTTAAGGCTTGTGTGGTTTAAGGTGGGTGCACGAGTTTAAGGGGGGGTTGGCCAGGGTTTAAGGGGGTTTTTGGTGTTTGTTGGGGTTTAATGGGATTTTGGATTTAAGGGGGGTTTTTGGGTTTAGGGGCTTTGTGGCACATAATAAAGTATGCATGCGCAGACGTGCGCAATGACGCAAATGGCGCGGTGATGCGCGCATTTAGTATGCATTGAGCGGACGTGCAATGGGTAAGACATGTGCAGCTGGATTTATTTAAAAAATTTGAAAACCGTCCCGCCCGGGGGTTTTAGCGGTTCGAGAGCCGCGACATGTATTTTTTTTTCTGAGTGTCTGGTCTCTCTACAAAATCTCAATAAACATGAAGAAAAATTGTTGTGAATGTATTCATCATGGTGATGACTCGCTACGCGAACGTCTACAAAAAAATAGCTTAAGTGGAATCGTGCCCTCTTTTGACGCCTGTCATTCACCACATAGCGTAGTTGAAATGCGTCTAGGCTTACTCGTGACCGACTTGCTGAAGTTTGACCTTATTCCCACCAAGTGTGGCGGGAGGGCTACGAGAATCTATATAATTTTTGTAAGTTTGTTAATACTTTACCCTGGGTGGTCCTTGAGTTCCACATTATTGCTTATTGATCTAAAAGTGATTGAAAACTTACTTTATTAAAGAGATATTTTGTTGGACTCAGATCAAATGGATGATCAAAGAGACATAATGCCTTAGAAATCAATTTATAAATGCTCTGTGATGATCAGTTATTGCTTAAATTAAAGTGCACTCCATGGTAATATTTTCCCCTTTCTATTAAATCTGTCACATAAGTACCTTTTTTGTTTTGTATGAAATCTTAGTGAGAAGAAATGTATTTTAAAAAGGATTGCCAGGCCCTGGGGGGAAAAGTTGGGAATTTAGTTAGAAGCTCCTTCCTGGGCAATTTGGTATGGATTTGGAGCCTGGAGAAATTTTAAATTTTCAGATAAGAAATACAAAAATTGTGGGAAATATGTGTGAAATGAGAATCACTCCCAGGAATATGCATTTTTCAGCTGGCAAGGCCCATAGACTTTTGCATGAAAATTATACCAGTGATTAGTAAATATTTAATACTTACAATGCACAAAACATTCAGCCCAAGGTATTTTGCAGATAGATCTGTATTTCGAGTGACCTCCACTTAGGCTGAAGTTTCACAAAGTCATAAGGTAATGGGCTACGGAACCCTTATTGGAAGCACTATCATCATCTAGTCAATACATGTGTTGGAAAAACTTTGGTTTTGTTTGTTAGGTCAAGATGAATGTGCCTATTTTGTAGTGTGATTGGTGGGAAAGAGGGGTCTTCAAAGTAATCATGGAGTTGGATAAGCCATTATGCTGGGGCCAAAATGCATGTTATTATTAGTATTTCCCAGTACTACATTTTCCAGCACTAACCTGCCTCTTGCTAATTAGAGAGTTCAATCATATCTGATTGGTTAATTACGTTATAAACCTATTTTCATAACCAATTGAAATGCAGCTTCTCTAAAAATTTTCAGCGCTAGCCCTCTTCAGCCTTCCCCCATAATAATAATAGAAGGCTTTTATAGCGCTCTACCAAGGATCCAGCGACTTACCAACAAGAAAACATATATAAAAAATTAATAGAATGCAAGAAATCAAACATGACAAAGCAAAAGTATACAAAGGGATAACATACAGCAGTTCACTTGAACATAACGTTTTTAGATGAATCTTGAAAATCTCTAATGTGCTGGCTTGCCTGATACTCTGGTAAGTAAGGGTCGCGTTTTGCTGCGTTTCTGCGTCCAGGGACGCCCGAATTTTGGAAAATTAGACTAATTATGACGCACTTGAATTCACAATCGGAGGGTGGGGTTGGGGGTCCAAAAAAATTTCAACTGGCGCAGGCAAAACCCACACGTCGTTGTTGTATATGGGGAATTAAAACCTCCCCAATTTTACTTCTAGGAGAATAAAAAAATGTGGTCTGTACCGTTCACAAAACCTTAATATTTTTTAAAGCGCCAAGTTTGGCGCAGCTGATTCTTTGCAGCAAACCTGTAAGATTATCCATCACAGTTCTTCATTCATAAAACTGTCTTTGAAGTTGCCGATGAAAATGGGTTAGCAATCCAAAATAAAATCATTTCACTGACCATAAATTCTTCATAAATAAAGCAATAACCAATCGCGCAAACAGCAAACCATTTCTGAAAAACACAGTCATGACTACTAGGGAGTCTGCCAGAATCAGTCTGCCATGCTAGGCCGAGTCCAAAATGGTCCGACCGGCACCGGACATAAAGTGATGTTGATGCAAACTACTCAAGAATTTCAACACATTTTTAAAACTTTCAAAAACTGCATAAAACCCCTGTAATTGGTAGTACGGAATTGTGTTTTTTCTGTTGATTAGTGGGCATTTCGATCATTTTCAAAGTAATCTTATTTTCTCGGCGATGTTATTTCCTAGGCTGGGTTATAACTTTTACAGAAGGGTGTAGTACATGACGGCTGTGTGAAAGCCTTGTGTACGTTATGTTGCCTTCAAAATGTTAGGAGGAAACTTTGATGCAAAGGTGAGAAAGGGCAAAAAACTTTGAAATATAAACACATCAAAAATATTTAGTGAAAAAAGGTCTGGGGATCTAAAGTTATTAATTCTGTTTGCCATCTTTGCTTTACAGTGTTACTGTTTGCATTGAGCTCTTATCTCTTGATTTTTGGTTTTTGTCAACATTGGGAAATTGAGTTGACAAGTCGAGAAAGGGCCTTTTTTGGGATGAAGGTGAATTTAAACTTAAAGGTGCAACTATACTCACCGCCCTTCATTAATGGAGTGAATTAGTACACTTCTGATCATGAGTGCGGATATAGGAAGTATGCCATGGTTCGAGAATCAAAATTTTTGTCCACTTAATTTAATCATGCTTGGACCCCTTGTTGTCTGGTTTGACACCTTGTTTTCCAGACTACAGGTGGGGTGAAGGGGTCCAATTATCTTAGCAAATGGGACCCCATACTTTACCATGCGCGCTACCCCTGTGATTACTGCTGGGAAGGGAATTCCAAAGGCGTGTGGACCTGCGAAGTGAAACACTTTATCAGCCTGTAAGGGTCTGGTTTTGGGAATGGACAAGACGGGATGTTCTGTCAAGTGAGGACGAGTGATATTTGACTTTTGAACGGAGAGGATTGAGCTGAATTTTGTGAAGATACTTCCGGAGCTGAGGAAATTGATACACTGTATTACAATGACTAAGACTTTTAACTTCGATAAGCTTCACGGAAGGTAGCCAATGGAGTCGAGTAAAAGAGGGGCAATGGGAGATCACGGCCAACATATATAATCAGTCTGCCGCTCCTCCTTTTGCGTGGCCTGCTGGAGACGGGTTGTTGGTCGTGCTCATTGGGCTCCATACAGTCAGCATTACGTAGTTCAATGCGAGAAAAAACAAGGGTTTTGACAGGCTAGTTTACAACGTATCCGGTCTATGTTAGCGCCTAACTAGAGAGATTGCTTTAAGGGGAAGCTGACACACTAATAATTCTGGAATTTGACGAGACCTATTCAAAAACAGGTAAAAGATGGACACGAGATTCCTTAAGTGTCAATGTTGGTTGAATGACATTATCATCATGAATTAGAATTCCACCCGAAGGAAATGACTGATTAATCGCGATGAAGCCGACACCTTAAAAAATCATTTTTTTCTTCGTTTAGTTGTAGCAACTGTTTTTCTGCATCCATGGATTTGATTTGGTGGAACACAAGACCTAAGTTGGTTGAGAGCCAGGTCCCTCTCATCATCCATTCTAGGGTCAAACGCTTACATAGGAGATTTGGGTGCTTGTCATCGGCATAGAGGTGATAAGGACATGGTTTCTGCGAAGATGTCCCCCACAGGGATGAGTATATGGTATTCCCTTGGTACCAAAGATGGATCCTTGAGGGAGGCCAAAGTTCAAAAATAGTTCCGTGGAGAACTATTAGAATGGAAACCCGATTTTCTATCTGTCGAGGTAACTAGAAACCATTCAAGAGCACGACCCTTAATGTGGTAAGTATGACAAAGCCTATTGACAAATATAGCGTGATCGATAGTTTAGTATGCAACGCAGCCATTAGATATAGATAAAAGAAGACCTAGCCTTTCTTGTTCTGTCAATCGGGCTGAGGCAATGTTTCATTGACCGGGAAGAAGACGGGCAGGTCTCGGTGGAATGGAATGGTTTATATGCCGATTGAAATGGCATCGTTCAAGTATTCTGATTAAGATGTCAGACCAGTCTAGAAAGAAGCCGCCATTTAGCAACTTTGGCCAACAAATTTGATTATTTCAGATGGGCCCTGTATTTTTAAGAACATAGGGATCCCTGGTTTGTTTATTAATGATGGGTCAAAACGGCTTTTTTTAAAGATCTTTTTAAACCCATTCTTAACACGTCTGTGATAGAAACATTTGCACAATCCACGACCTGCATCCATTCGGTGACCATTTCATCCGGAAACTTATACCAGCCTCAAGTCAGGCCTAAAAAAATACAGGTTAGGAGCGTAACGAAATACCAGAACACTTACCCTATCTGTGACGTTGCACTATGTTATGTAATCGTCCGTCAGCTAAGGTGACAAGTAGGGACACAGTTACGAGCCTCGAAAAAATATCACGTTTTGTCGTGTATTTCCAACACCCAGATGCAGAGATTGTTTTTTGTTCCATAGAGATTCTTTACATTTTTGTAAGAGATTAATTCACGTAAAAGGTACTTTGTATGTAATTTTAGTCACTGTTCGGCGACGCGACCTTACGAAACACAATTTTTTTGTTAAACATGACCATTATTGGATACGTACAAGTTTCACGGATGGAACTGGGGTACCGAACGAGAGGACAAGCTTCGTGGATCGTGCAAATGGTCTATTGGCAAATTGATTTATACCAACGGGAAAGCACATAGAGCATAGAGAAAAATATTAACTCCTTGAATTTGCGGAGGTGGGGTCTTGCTACTCATAACCATTATGTAAAAGGTTGTGTAACCCTTAGTGCATATAAATTGGGTCAATTTTTTCTGGCAACACTGGTGATAACCAAATTTCACTTGTGAGATACAATCAAGCTTATGATCACGTAGTCCACGATTGACAAATTTGTATATGCAGTGTTGGTATTACTCATTATTGATTACATGTCAATGTACTTTGGACTTCTACGTGTAATAGATCAAATTTCGAATACATTGAATTGACTGTAGTAATTGGCCGAGTACAGTGTAGTTCTGTATTTAAGTTAATTCCTGCTTTCCCAACCTGTGTGATATTTCAGCAGAAATTAGCTAGAAATCTTGTTTCATTAATTCAGGACAGAATTAAAATTCAGATTCTAACCATTTGGCTTTCTGAGGTCAAAGTGCATGTGTACTGGAGTAACTTGACTACCACAACTTAAAAGTTTGGTGTAACCCAATCATATCAATGCTGCACCCAAGATTTTGAGTTAACATCCAATTTATTTCACTGCCATATTGTAAATCATTGTTTTTGTCGCACCTAAAACTAATCTAACATGTATTCTGAGATGGAAGAAAAAGTGAAGTAATAATTCTTCCCAGGGATCCTACATCTAGCATGGTTGTAATAACATCAGCATATGAAAGACAAATCAATTCTTGAAGCGAAGAAAAAGTCAAAAAAACAATACACCGCACGGATGCACTGAATCTATTATTTAGGCAAAAGAAAAGGGGAAAAATTGTCTCAACTGAGCAAATTACATAATGTAACAATTTCCAGGAAACCAACTAACTTCCACATTGGTCATTACCAAGTAAAAATACTGAAATGTTATTCATATTGTAGGGGTCAAATAAGGTCAAATTGTATTCATAGCCCAGAATCATGAATTATCTTAATCAAGAAACATTTCTCAAATAAATCCAGCAGCAACATAAAATAACACATTGTAAAATGTACTAATCCACATTACATAAGAATTTCCAGGAAACCAACTAACTTCCTATTTGGTCTTTACCATATCATAAGTTCTAAAGTTAAAGGTGTTCAATTTATATCCCCTGTCCGGGAGAGTTGTGGGATCTATCTAACTTGGCATAACAGAAAAAAAAAACTTGCTCAGATACCCTCCAATGAAATCTTGCAAAATGTGTTTGAACTTCCAATCAAACTCTCTAAATCATGCATCACCCATTGAAACTTACGAGCTATTGAAAATGTTTATTTTGTAAGTTTCTGTCAGTTTGTGCCAAGAGCCATTTTTCAATAATTTTTGATTATTTTTCTATTTTTTTTTCTGCAAACAAACTTAGATAACAGCCTATTTCCCCAAAAAACTGCCTCAGAACAAAAGCTAAAAATTTTGGAGCTCAAAAAAATGGGTATTGTATTGTATTGTGTAGGGTAAAATCCTTAGAAATGGGTACAGTCTACCAAAAGGTAACTTAGAAATGAGTATAAAGCCGCACACCCAGACAAAACCAAACTGGTTGCGCTCCACTCACTAGGATTCAAATCTTGCTAAAAAAAGCCCTTCACTTGTATGAGCTTTTAATAATTTGTTATTGTCAAGAACTGGTTAAT
>JAMKCH010040509.1:0-24450 GCA_023653785.1 Ophioderma brevispina | reverse complement strand
TGTTATACACGAAAACAATTACCTCGATTTATCTAGGTATTTATATATGTATTTGGTGAATAACTCGAAAGTTGTCCTTTCCAATATTGTGGATAAGTCAGAAAGCCGCAAAAAACATATTGAACGCGGTTGCAAAATCCTTCATGTCCACAACAGTAAGGTCATTCATTGAGTTACTGTCATCTAGAAATGATTAATTACCTGGTATAAAAGTAAGCATATAGGAAATGCCATTTAGAAATTGTTTTATAAACAGAAACAATAGCTCGTTTTATCCACTGTCATTGGTGCAGAAATCGATAGTTTACCTTTCTCATATTGTGGATATGTTAATTTAACGGAAAGCCACCAAAAACCCAATTAATCACGGTTGTACAATTCTTCACGTCCACGAAAGCAAGGTCACTCATTGAGTTACTGTCATCTATGCATGCTTTATTTCCTTTATTTTACTAAAGTAACCGTCAAGGAAATGCCATTCATGATGTAAAGTAATTAAAACGCTTTAACTTAAACGAAAAAAGAAAATTGTATTGCACAGGCTTGCATACATCGAGGGTTTCAGTGATACAAAGACGTAACTCTATTTTGGTCATTTGTAGAAATTGACTTTGAAATATTTGTCTCCTTGTTTTAAATGGGCCTTTGGAAGTTAACCCATGATTCACAGCTCATTAACTTATTAAGATATTTGCTCTAGTTATTTATTTGCCACTATTTGTAATCGCGCTTTGGGTAGTAACAACATTTCTTAAAAAAGAAAATAGAGTTACGTCCTTGTGTCTCTGACCTCTCGACATATTTTAATTCAAAAGTTTCCTCGAAAAGATATTGTGAACAATTTTAAACATTCAGTGAAATAATGTTTCAAATTTGGGTATAAGATTCCATGATTTGTTATTGGTTTCAGAATAATGAAATAGTTTGATTGTTTGTTGTTGATATTTTATAGTTCAGGAACTTTAGGTCTGTGTAGCCAGAAGGCGGAAATAAAGAGGTACGAGCTGAATTTTACAGGATAGTGAAGAGCAACATATCAAAAGTCCCCAAGAATCCCCCATGTGCTATTTGAGAAATAAGGGGGTAAAGTTTATACAGAGGTAAAAAATTAAAATGATTCAATTGAGCTAAATAGTGGGCTATCATATTCTTCTAGTCAAACTGAATAAGAAAATGTATAGTTAGTCTATCTTTTGAACTTTAGTTTTAGGCATGCAGGCCAAAATATTTTCAAGGTGATCGTGGGGTAAAATTTTCAAAACTGTACAATTTTTATTCAACTAATTCCAAATTACTCGTACATGTTGTATGGTCATATTATGGCAAAACATTGCCCATTCACACTATCTACATCTTCGAAATTTTGACCTTATAGGGCAGTGGCTTGTGACCTCCCATAGACCCAGTAGAAACCTGCCATATTGAACCCTACAACTATGCAAGTAAATTACTTAACCTATTTAAATATATCGTTTCAGTTTATACACAATTAGACGAACAATTTGATACACTTTTGGAAAGAATCGGAGCACTCCGAGCATTTACCCCCAGTATGACCTTGAACAGTTATTTACATATAGTTAATAATCCATAAATCGCAGATAGGGCAAACTCTACCTTTTTAATCCTTTTGAATGATATAACACAAACGTTGATATACATTTGCACGCAATTGGAACATTTTAGAATTTGACCCCTTTACAAACTTTACCCCCTTATTTCTCAATTAGTCACTTTAAAGAGACATGAACATGATGAAGAGATTTCCAGGAAGAAGCGTTCCCAATTTTTCTCAAACCCCGGTTTTTTACATATTTGGAATGCTTACCAATGTATTAGATCACAACACCTGAAGTGAATAAGCCGAATACGCCGTCTTTTTGTAATAAGATGATGATTTAGTAGTTTCTGTCGTGCATGGTTTTCAATGGGGAACGATTACGATAGCAGGCAAGTTCAAAACAAGGTTTGCGGTTTTCTTTTGCACCTGTTTGTCCAATAAACCTTCGAAACGTTCTCGGTAGGTGGTCTACAACCGATCCGGTGAAAATTGAGAGAAATTCGTATTCTAAAAAATCTCCTGCTGTCACTTTAAATGGTAATATAATTTTTGAAAAGCTCATTGTCATTTCAAAGATATCGTCGCTGGATGTAACTCCAAAGGTCAAATGCAAAACCACATATGTAAAAAGTGGGCCCCAATGCTAAAACCTCATATGGGCATTTTGGTCACATCGGGTTCTAGTTTGAATTTCAAGCCAAATATGATAGTAAATCATACGGCAGTTTATTTCAGAAAGTGGCATAAATATCATCTAAATATATTTAGAAAGGAAACCTTTCTTGTGCAAGGCATTACAGCAAATTATTCCGTTTTTTGGTGTCTCCCGAAAATGTTACATATGAGGTTTTGTCATGTTACCGTTTTTACTACATGTAAGGTTTTGCTCTTAAAGGTCAAATGTACATGTGAGGTTTTCCCGCCCAGCGACGATATGTTATAGTTAATCTGTAAAATCATTGCTAATGATCCTTCACAGCAAGCAAAATCAAAAGTGACTTCCTATGCACTGATTAAAATTTGAGGTATGATAATTTGAGTAGACTCCTTAAGAAACAAATTAACCTGTCATTATTTTGCCGAGCGTTCAAACGATCAACGGAGATTGAGACCTTGATTTAAGCTATAAAACGAATATTAAGAGGTCCCAATCAGCTAGTGTTTCGCTTTGTACGCTTTTAACAACGGGCGATTTGAAGCAATATAGCCATGGTATTCCTGGCGGGTATGAAGAATCACTTCTTGTTTATAACCAAAGTGCAATGATGCATATGGTATTCACGATGATAGTGGTAGGGTTGGCAATCAGCAAATGAGTTCAAGATAAATAGAAAAAAATATATAAACCATAGCTTATTTTTTTAGGATAGTTTGCTAATGTTGTGCGAAGCAACATATCAAAAGTCCTCAATCCCCCCTTGTACGAATTGAGGAATAAGGGGGTAAAGTTTGTATAGGGGGGCAAATTTTAAAATGTTCCAACTGTGTTCAAATGTATAAATCGTTTGTGTCAAATCTTTGGAATCAGAGGGCGTTTCACCATATTTTATTCGTGTCTAATGATTTTTTCCTCGCTTTGTTTCAGGCATATATGCGGGTCTTTGGTTTGGTCCACAATTTTAATAATAATAATAATAAATAATAATAATATATTGGCTTTTATAAAGCGCCATTTCATCAAGATCACAGCGCTGTTGCCTATTATTATTACGCTGCCGTCAGGAAATCGTCACAATCATTTCGCACAATCGCCACCATCCTATCAGCACTTAGATTGTAATATTCGCCATAACAGCTACCCGAATATCGCTTGGGTCGACGAAGCAAGTGAGGTAAAGTGCCTTGCCCAAGTGCACAACACATTGCCCACAGCGGGGCTCGAACCCACAACCTTTGGATCATAAGTCGGCATGATTTTCTTCCTTAAGGTTACTGAGGAATTCCTCATTTAGGTGAATAATGCAATGCAGTGTTTTATTCTTAGGTTAGTATCCGTGTGTCTACCGCAAGGGTCATTTTTCCTTTTTCCTCTTCTTTCTTTCTTTCCTTTTTCCTCTAGCTTTTCCTCTACATCGTGTCATTTCTCTAATCCTTTTGTCCTATCAAGACTATTATGCCAAACTCTTTCCTCAATTTACTCCATTCCAAGTTTCCAAAGATCTTTGATATTGCTCCGAGTTTTGCTGTAATAATATATTTAAAATTAAATTTACTAAAATAAGTCTGCATTGTTTTATCCACGGTCTTTCATCGTCAACTGGTCAGTATAATGTGTTCCTGTACTGAAAATTTTCAGGACAGTAACTTAGCTACTTGACCATACTGAAATATTTTATATTCTGTATATCTGTTCAATCTGTATGAATATTCTAACTTCCACCAGAGAGATTAATTTTACTGTTACTAATAATTGTGTACTTGGGTGCACATATAGTAGCAAAAATGGCTACCGTTCCTAAATTAAAAATAAATATTCCCAGACGACTTCCATTAGTGCCCAAGAGGTCCATGGGACACTAATTAACTCATTAACTGTAAGCCAGATTTTAATGTTTTTGGTATTTGAAGAAGCGCACTTAAAAGTCAATTACAATAGAAGAATATGATAGCCCACTAATTACAAAAAAATATGACGGAAAAAATATCATTCATAAATGAGCAATCGCGAAAAAAGGTGTCCCACTGTCCATAGGAACCTTCCCGTGAGTTAAGTGTTAATACACCCACTAGCCAATAGTATTGTAACATGTAGAAAGAATTGCTTTATTTTATTGCTCTTGATTAATGAATAATAAATGTCAAAGTTGGGTTTTTCAACCCAAGGATATTCGCAGAATTCAAAAGTGTAACAAACAACCTCACAAAAAATACATTTTACGGTCCATACAATTGCTCCGATGTATCTCCGTAAACATTCACGGGAAACCCGTACATCATAGATAGCTATTCTGAATCATTTCTGGCGTTCCTGTGTCTGTATTCCTTCTAAAGTATAATGCAATCGGCAAGAATTCGTCTGCTCTCTTATTCCCCCATAATTAGAAAACATGTCAATCGAATTCAAACCCTTTTCGCACTTTTGGATTCTGGAGAATACATCTGTTTGACAAACGCAACTTTGACAATCATTTCGTCTTAGCTAGGTACAACCTATGTAACCAGATATCTTCGCGCACTTTCAATTGTTTTTTTATATTCCAAAACTGAAATGTGTATAACTTACATGCACTCCCCACGTGCTTCTGTACAATATAGAACTTGCTGATCTACAATCTCAAGTACAATTAAAAGTGTTATTATCTTACCTCGACTTTTTGGTCGTAGTTTGTGTCTCTCAACACAAATATCCAAGTCATTAATAGTGCATATGATTTTAACAGCGATTTCCAATTACTTCTCCCGCATATCCCGAAATCACCCTTTAGTACCCACCCCATTAGACGACCATATAGTAACCCTTGATCCAGACTTTGGTACCCGTAGGAGGTCTGGATCTGCAGAATATCCAAATATAATGATAACACTGCACTGTCGGCATTTTGTAATCATATGCACTTAGAGGAATACAAATAGATATCCGTGGATTAAGTTCCCATAGTTAATTTACGTGTTAAGCTACCTATGAAAGTGAAGGCATAATGTCTTAAACTTTAAGTTTTCAAATGAAATGGTTGTAATAAGAATTAAATACCGCCAATTATATTTATATTACAATAAATCCTTGTAAAATTATACTTTCAGTTGATGTTTTTGTTGTTTTATTTGTAACATTTTACAATTTAAAGAAGTTATTATTATGTTAGAATAATAATATCATGCAATCGTAAAATATGTATTTTATATATATACAACTATACCGTATAAATATAAAAATGACAGAAACAATAAAATAACGCGCTATTTCCTATTTCTTATCTTATTTCTGGTGTTTCTTATCTTTCTTATCTAAGAAGAAGAAGATCTTAAAAATAATTTGTAAAAAGTTTTGTTGTCTTTTGTTATCTAATTTCTTTATCCGTTAAATCTTTGAAGCGTTGTTGACGGGTGTTGTACAACATTGAAGTATATGTTAGAAGAAATATATGTTCTGAATATTCCTCATGTCCCTCTAATAACTCACATTGTTGAGTTGCAATTGAATCGTGTTGAAGAATACACGGATTATTTTCAAGTTAATATTAACAAACTACTGAATAACCAAGATGTTCCTTATTATAACCTTATATATTGGTATATGTCAGAAGCAATGTAATAGGCTTCGGGTTCTTACAATACATTCCTTCCAAAGGTTGCCACAATAATTTGAAACCTTAGGAACCTTATAAGTGCGTTTCCACTATATCTCTTTTATCCTTTGTTCGTTCTATTATCCTAGCAGATCAGTTTTCTCGCGTCGAATTTGATGTATCGGATAAACAGGCCTATATTTGGAATCTATTTATTTTTTTTTTTTTTTTTTTTTATTTCGTTATCAATCCAATTTTAGCATGTTTTAACCAAAAATATTGTTTTAAAATGTTATTTTTATATTATACTCTAAGTGTATGCTATATAATCAATGTGCTATGATGGCGTTCGTAAAAAATAAAAAGCTTTCGCGCTTGACTTGGTTAACATCGGTCTCGCGGCCTACGGCCGCTCGACCGATGTTAACCAAGCCAAGCGCTCAAGCTGGTTATTTTCACGAACGCCATCTAGCTCATTGATTATCTATATCATAATGATAACACTGCACTGTCGGCATTTTGTAATCATATGCACTTAGAGGAACACAAATAGATATCCGTGGATTAAGTTCCCATAGTTAATTTACTTGTTAAGCTACCTATGAAAGTGAAGACATAATGTCTTAAACTTTAAGTTTTCAAATGAAATGGTTGTAATAAGAATTCAATACCGCCAATTATATTTATATTACAATAAATCCTTGTAAAATTATACTTTCAGTTGATGTTTTTGTTGTTTTATTTGTAATATTTTACAATTTAAAGAAGTTATTATTATGTTAGAATAATAATATCATGGATATATACAACTATACCGTATAAATATAAAAATGACAGAAACAATAAAATAACGCGCTATTTCTTATTTCTTATCTTATTTCTGGTGTTTCTTATCTTTCTTATCTAAGAAGAAGAAGATCTTAAAAATAATTTGTAAAAAGTTTTGTTGTCTTTTGTTATCTAATTTCTTTATCCGTTAAGTCTTTGAAGCGTTGTTGACGGGTGTTGTACACACATTGAAGTATATGTTAGAAGAAATATATGTTCTGAATATTCCCCATGTCCCTCTAATAACTCACATTGTTGAGTTGCAATTGAATCGTGTTGAAGAATACACGGATTATTTTCAAGTTAATATTAACCAACTACTGAATAACCAAGATGTTCCTTATTATAACCTTATATATTGATATATGTCAGAAGCAATGTAATAGGCTTCGGGTTCTTACAATACATTCCTTCCAAAGGTTGCCACAATAATTTGAAACCTTAGGAACCTTATAAGTGCGTTTCCACTATATCTCTTTTATCCTTTGTTCGTTCTATTATCCTAGCAGATCAGTTTTCTCGCGTCGAATTTGATGTATCGGATAAACAGGCCTATATTTGGAATCTATTTATGTTGTAATCCGGGGGTTCCGAGTATATATCTATTAGGTAATCCAAAAACATACATAATGGTTTAATTATTTCCTTAGTGATGCATACTCTGCGTTGCGCGAATGTCTCAGAAGACATAATAAATAAAGCATTGATTTATGCCGCACCGACGACGAATTCAATCTTTTGAAAGGCCGAACATTTTGCAGGCATATACCTCTTGTCATCTTATAATCTACCACTGAACCACGTAAAAGTGTCATGAATCGTTCAATTTCATCTTGAAATGTTTCAAATATGTCACGGCGAACACTTTAATATAGGCAATAAACGTGCTTATATCACTGTTATTTCAGTTATGTGTCGTCGGTAATTTTCTTCAAAGACACGACACGCTAACCCACTTCTTATCAGATATGCGAAATAGTGGCTCTACTTATGTTCAGCCACATTAACCTAGCGTTCCATTCACCCGGGGATGTATGTAAAGACAATATAACTTACTTGCTCCGATACATTGGCATTAAATAATCTACCCACTATGTAAATGAATCACCTGTGAAGCATATGATAAGGTTAACAATAAAAATGCGATGCAAATGCATTTTCAGAAGTGTGTCAACAGGCGTAACAGGTGTAAAGATTTAAAACATGAATTAAAATGTCTCAGTGCCTCCTTTTGTAATCCCTTACAGTTTGCTTAACGAAATTTATTTATAATCTCTGAAACCCAAGACTAGAGGCTTTTCCGCTTTCCATCTCACTCCGCTAGTTCTGTTTTAATCCTTTCTTTGGATTCCTTCCGTCCCTATAGTCTCTACGTTATCCTCATTTCTTTCTTCTACCCGACTTATTTTGGTCATATCCGTCTTTAATCTACATTTGATAATCGATTGATATTACTTTACGATGAATTGCATTATGCATATTCAAATTCAACCTCATACACGCGGGGTTTAAATGAAGAATGTAGCGTAAGACTTAGTAAGCTTTAATTGCTGCTTCGTGTAATTTTGTTTTTGCAGAACAAATTCAAGACACCAGAACAAATTCAAGACACCAGCAAGACAACATTCTAATGTTTCTTAGAATTATTTTCTTCACAGCATTTGCAAAATTTAGTGTGACATTTGTTGCATGAACCACATCTGTTTGTTCATTAAAAGAAGTTTTCGAACAGAATGACAGATGGCGGCTTAATGCTTTTGTACCATGCTCTTAATTGTTTTCTTCATTGCATATCTCAGTCTTATGAGAATGACTTACGTGACATTTGAAATGAATCATGATTGATTTGTGTCTTATAAAAACCATATTCAGCCATTTCAAAGGATATTCTGCCAACATATCCTTCTTGCCATCCCATAATCCCACATCTCTCTACCTCGAGGGTTATTAAATATTCAACTTCCTAAAATGTTTCTATACGCATTTCATGTGGACAATGAACCTGCTTGTGTCGTTGTTATTTCAGTCATGTGTCTGTAATTTTCTTTCTAGTGAATGTGACACACTAACCTACTTGCGTTGTTATTGGATATGCTAAATAGTGGTTGCACATGCGACCAGCCGTATTACATTTACACCGAGGGAGAATTCTTTTATCTCTTTTGATGCGTTTTCGTACATATTTTACTACTCAGAGGAATCTTCTTTAGACTAGTATAAAAATATGCAACAGAAATAATATTTTCACTGTAAGCGCCTTTGCTGCAAATTACAGATTTTGTAACCATCTGGCCTCTGAGGTCTACTGTTGCTGTTCTGAGTTCAACATTGTTAATTCTTTTTAAATTTTAGAATTATATACATGTTAATGACCATATTTGAAATCAATATGAAAAATGGATACAAATGAATCCATACAAACCTAGCCTTAGGTCAGTGGTTTGCAGGTGGCCATCTAAAACCTCTGACTTATTTATCATAACCTACCGAAAATCAAGCAGGGCTGGAAAGGATTCAAGTCTTGGCCATTCATTACTCCAATACTTTACAACATCGTTTCCGTATTTATTGGAAATACCCAATCCATTAATCAAAGTTTTTCTCTATTTCTTTTGATCTTGTATCTTAGCCAAGAATTTTAGTTTTACAACGTGACTTTCTGGACAAGCTGAAAATGTTTAAGATTGGTGGCAGAAATGTGTCTAGATAAACATACTAAAAGTCCCCCTAAAAACCTCTTTGAGCTTTTTCAGAAATAAGGGGGCAAAGTTTGTACAGGGGAAATACAAAAATTAGGATTGTCCTTAAATGTGTTCCAACTTTTTGGTCATGGTCCCAAGGATCATAAAAGGTTAATAGTTGCCCTATTCCTTTCTACAACCTGTAGTTTAAGGTACTACAGACCTATATCATTCAAGGTCATCCTGGGGTAAAGTATTTCAAATGATCAATTTCATTGAAACCAGATGCAAATTGCTCGTAGAGTCTCTTAAAACAGGAAAATGTTCATTCAAATCACCTACATGGATTCTAATTGACATATAAGAGCAGAAAGCAGTGACCCCCCCATAGAGCCTGTAGACCCCCATCACACTTGGCCCTGTCATTTTGCAAGTATAGACCATCCCTGTTAAATATTCATTTGGTGTTCATTTATAACTAGCGAAGACTTTGACACTCTTTCAGAAGGATCCGACCATTCTGAAAAATTTACCCCCCATATGACTTGCGAGCCTTTTTAACCATATAGTTATTAACTACAAGCCATAGATTATGGCAAACTATACCTTTTTTTAAATCCTTTTGGGACATACAAAATGTTGGAACACTTAATGACATTGAAAATATTTCGTAATTTTTACCCTGTACAAACTTTGCCCCCTTATTCCTCAAATATCACAAAGAGGATTTTTGGGGACTTTTGAGTATATTATTCTAGACACCTTTTCTGCACCATTCTGACATTTTTCAGCTTGTTCCCAGAAATTTCCACCTTTCCTTTTTTTTTTCTTATTTTATTAATACTCTGGGCCTATCTTCATTCATCTCTCTCCCCCGCTCTCTCCTCTCATCGCTGTCATCGTCCTTGTCGCACAATCTTCCTTTCATTTATTTCTTATCATGCTTTTGCAGTTTTGATTTTATATGGTAACAAGGGATTTTCGGACTATAAATTGGATCATAATCCTAGCGTTACGTAGAGTAAAATCTGACGATCATCGCAAAAAAGCGTTATTTTTCTTGTTAAGATCTAGGAGCAATTTCCCCCAACCCATGACGGGGGTCCGCTCCGTGCTTTTTTTAAAGTGCATTTAAATGCAGTAAGGGACGTTAGGGATCTAGTATAGTAATATAAATTAGACACCAATAGAGTTCTTGCTGGAGTTTTGCCTATGAAAAAAAAAAACCTTTTAGAGTTGAAACAACGGCAAAGTAAAATTGCTTATATACGCTGAATTTAGCATTTGCTACGATACAAAATAAGAAATTTCATAATTTTGTATCAAAGAAAACATTTAAGCTTAACTCTATTAGATTCAGATATGTTTGAAGATAGGCATTGCACCAGCATTCACAACCATTTTAAGGAATATCTGATATGTGGAATCTTATGCTGCATCTTTTGCCTACACATATAGGAAACACTGCCGAACTGGATTATGTGTATCAATGTTAAAAGGTTATTATTGTATCTGTGATTTAGTTTAATGAATGATTGGGATGTGTACGTAAAGCGCGCATGATTGATGTCTCTCATTTTAGCTTTCTAATGAACATTCATCTTACCGTACCGTGCTTTTCTAACACATCCACTAGCGAAGTGAAAATCTGAGTTTTAGACGTCTCTTTACAGCATTACAGAGCATGATATTTTTCATTTGAAATTTTGAATTGATTAATTCTGTCGAGTGTCGAGTAATAAACAGAAAGCACATGGCACAAAAAAAATCGTTAAAGTAGAAAATAACTTGATATAAAATGATTCCAGCAGTACTATGGAATCATGAGCGATAGTCAAACACATAAAGCATTTAGATCGGACTGTACACCTTTAAGAGTTTCAGTTATTCAAATGTGCAATAATGGCTCTTTGCAATATGGCACGCTAACACTTAAGTGTATACAACGAACCTCCTTATTTCACTCATGTTTACTCATTCTCTTTAGAGGCAATGCGACACACTAACCTACTTCTCCGTTATTAGACAAGCCAAACAGTGGTTTTACTAACGACCATAACGACCAGACACATTAACGTAATGATAGAGTCACTAAAGGGGAAATGTCTGTTTATCTGCTCTGATGCCCTTTCTACTTCATTCAAAGATGTAGTAGTAATAATAACAAAAAAAAACATGCGGTCTATGTTTTAAATTTGGCTTCCACACATGTTCTTGTGTTCATATCCAAATTTGCTCATTAGTGATCAGTATCACGCACATAACTTGGCGTCAAAAAACACCACAAGAAGTTATCACCCCCTACAACCTTACAGAGGTCAAGTGCACAGGTCGTTTTCTTTATGTTGATACAGTGGATTAAAGCAATATTAGCACATTTTTTTGAAGAGCGCCCCCAATTTTTCAAACAAATTGAGATTTTTACACGGTTGCATTGGTAACTGGCTAGTAAACTATATACCTGTGAATGGTTAAGCTCGAAAATGTCTGTGTGTCACAAACGAAGGAATTTTGTATTATTATCGGGGATCCCCGATAATAATTCAACGGCTGCTGGAAACGGCCTTCCAATGTGAAGTAGCTGGGAAATAGCGCCATTTACGTGTCTACGCTCATCCATTAGTTGTTTTATTGGTTCAGGCAAGTCAAGTTAGAGGTTATCTTCTCGAGGTGGCACTATTTCATCATGGACGGACATAAACGTAGCATTTCCAGCTCTGCCGTTAAGTCCAATCTGGGATCCCAATTCTAATTACAAAATCGCTTATTTTATGATAAATACGCATTTCTTAGCATTCTCGTATAGTTTCCTAGACAATTACCAACGTAACTGTGTCAAAATATCAACTTTTGAAAATTAGGGGCGCTCTTCAAAAAATGTGCTAATATTGCTGTAAAGGCTTACTCAGAGATTTTTGAAATGTAATTTTTAGTGTATTTATTGAAAATAGTCAACTAGAACTAAAGACTTCAGGGACTGAGCTTAGCTATTTCATACAGTGTTTAGTATATGGACAAGCATTATGTATATGCAAAAAACACAATTTGTTTAAAAATTGAGGACTCCCTCCTCGGGAAATCTCATAACATACAAACATACATTATATTCAGCCAGCAAGCAAGAATTTTAGCAAGACCCCCTGCTGTAGGGGAAAATGTCGATGTCTAACAAAGGCGTTCACGGACTAATTTTCAATGGAAGGGGTAGGGGTTGCTGACGAAACTCTCCATTTGCCAACACAATTTCAAAATCAGAAATTTTCCGGCTCGCTGCTCGGAGCGAGAAGGGGTATCATTACAACATTGTTCAGTTATATTGCACATTGAATTATACTCCATATTAGAAATTGGAAGTAATATCTTGTGACAAAATCAGCAACAACATATTTTATTTCATTAAAATATTCAACCTACATCTAATTGACAATTAATACCACTTTTGCTGACAAGTCAACACTCTGCCGACATAATTCTATAAATGGGAGGGGGAGTGTCGCACCACCACACCTCTCCTCTAGGAACGGCCCTCATGTCTAAATAACAATATTGGAAAGCTGGATTCTTCCTCAAATAATTATGTTAAGGGATTAACATAGCTGAAAGAAGAGTTAAACAAGAGATTAAGAATGAGTAAATAGTTCTAAAGGTATAGGTATTATACCAGTAAAATTGCTGAACACACTATAATTTCGACAAAGACAGACCGAAACCTGGCAAATCCTGATTATTTGTTAGTTAATATGAAGATGCCTTGGAAGCACTAGAATAAAATGTGTGAGCCTTGTGTGGTCAGAGGTCTGCAGGTTAGATCAACATTTGTTTAAATAGTCATTATTATGTTTGTTGAACTTGTTGAAGGATGAATCAAGTTTAGCTAGACCAATTACAATATTCTGAGTGTGGTCAGCTTATCTTCTTTTACCATATGGCCAGACTATCATATGCATTTCAAATACAAATCAATATACATTAAATCGTGTAAAAAGAAATAAAAAAAAAACATTGTTCCGCAATTCTGATTTTTGTTCAATGTCGTAAACAAACATTTGTTTAACAGTTAAGTGGACGGGGGGATGCAAATGTGCAAACGTGCAAATGAATGGTAAAATATATGGCACCACGGAAAAAAATGTATCAGCACCCAATTTATTATTATATAACATTAATTTGGTGTATTCTAAACTCATGAAAGCCAGTATTTGATTTATAGGTGTAACACCGGGTATTTTCGGACATCAATAAATTGGATCATAATCCTACGTCCGTAAGAAAATCCTGACGATCATCGCAAAGAGGGAGGTAGCGTTTTTTCTTGTTAGAATTCTAGGAGCAATTTCCCCCAACCCATGACGGGGGTCCCTCCGTGATTTTTTTAAAGTGCATTTAAATGCAGTAAGGCCGTTCGGGATCGAGTATAGTAATATAATTAACACCAATTAGTTCTTCGCTGGACTTTTGCCTAGGAAAAAAAAAAAACCTTTTAGAGTTGACACAAACGCAAAGTAAAAGTGCTTCTATACTCTGAATTTAGCATTTGCTACGATACAAAATAAGAATTTCATAATTTTGTATCAAAGCAACCAGTTAGCTTACTCTATTAGATTCAAAATGTTTGAAGATAGGCATTGCACCAGCATTCACAACCATTTTAAGGAATATCTATATTTGAATCTTATGCTGCATCTTTTGCCTACACATATAGGAAACACTGCCGAACTGGATTGTGTATCACATGTTAAAAGTTTTATTATTGTATCTGTATTATAGTTTAATGCATGATTGGGATTGGGTGTACGTTACAACGCGCATGATTGATGTCTCTCATTTTATCTTTCATATGAAATTCCTCTTAAACCGTACCGTGCTTTTCTAACCATCCACTAGCGCAGTGAAATCTAGTTTTAGACCGTCTCTCTTTTCAGCCATTACAGACATGTATTTTTCATTTGAAAATTTTTGATTGATTATTTTCTGTCGAGTGTCGAGTAATAACCCGAAAGCACATTGGGCAAAAACAGAAAAAATCGTTAGTAGAAAAATAACTTGATCTAAAAATGATTTCCCGCGTACTATGGAATCATGAGCGATAGTCAAACACATAAGGCATTTAGATCCGGACGTACACCTTTAGAGTTTCCAGTATGTCATAATGGCTCTTTGCAATATGGCACGCTACACACTTAAGTGTATACACGAACCCATCCTTATTTCCACTCATGTTTACACATCATTCGCTTTAGAGGCCAATGCGCACCTAACCTCTTCTCCTTATTAACAATCTCACCATGGCTTTACTAACTACCATAACGCCCAGACACATTAACGTAAATGATAGAGTCACTCAAGGGGAAATGTTCTGTTTATAATCTGATCTGCTCCTGATGCCCTTATTCTACTTCATTCAAATATGTAGTAGTAATAATAACAAAAAATATGCGGTCTATGATTTTAAATGTGGCTTCCCACATGTTCATTGTGTTCATATCCAAATTTGCTCATTAGTGATCATAGCACGCACATAACTTGGCGTCAAAACACCACAGAAGTTTATCACACCCACCCCCTCAACCTTTACAGAGGTCAAGTGCACAGGTCGTTTTCTTTATGTTGATACAGTGGATTAAAGCAATATTAAGCACATTTTTTGAAGAGGCAGGCGCCCCCAAATTTTCAAACAACTTGAGATTTTTACAACGGTTTGCAATTGGTAACTGTCTAGTAAACTCATATACCTTGAAGGGTTAAGCTCGAAAATGTCTGTGTGGTCAACAAACGAAGGATTTTGTATTATTATCGGGGATCCCGATACTAATTCAACGGCTTTCTGGAAACGCCTTCCAATGTAAGTAGCTGGGAAATAGCGCCTTTGTACGTGTCTTAACGCGCTCATCCATTAGTTGTTTTAAATTGGTATCAGGCAGTCAATAGATGTTATCCTTCTCGAGTTGGCACTAATTCATCTATGTACGGACATAAACGTAGCATTTCCAGCTCTGCCTTATCCATATCTGGGATCCCAATTCCTAATTACAAACTCGCTTATTTTTGATAAATACGTCATTCTTCTTAAGCATCTCGTATAGTGTCCTAGACAATTACCACGTAACTGTGTCCAAAATCTCAACTTTAAATTAGGGGCGCTCTTCAAAAATGTGGGCTAATATTGCTGGTAAAGGCTTACTCAGAGATTTTTGCCAAATGTCATTTTTAGTGTATTTATTGAATAGTAAACTAGAACTAAAGACTTAGAGGGACTGAGCTTAGCTAGTTTCTCAGGGTTTGTATATGGAACAAGCATTAGTATATGCAAAAAAACAATTGTGTTTTATGAATTGAGGACTTCCCCCTCCTCGGGAAATCTCATAACATACAAACAATACATTATAGTCAGCCCAGCAAGCGCAAGAATTTTAGCAAGACCTCCCCTGCTGTGGGGAAATGTGATGTCTAACAAAGGCGTTCACGGACTAATTTTCAATGGAAGGGGTAGGGGGTTGCGACGAAACTTCCATTTGCCAACAAACAATTTCAAAATCAAGAAATTTCCCGCTGCGCTGCCTCGGCGGGAGAAGGGGTATCATTACACATTGTTCGTTATATTGCACATGAATATATACTCCATATTAGAAATTGGAAGTATATCTTGTGACAAAATCAGGGCAAACAACAATGTTTTATTTCATTAAAATATTCAACCTCCATCTAATTTGACAATTATACCCTACCACTTTTGGCTGACACTCAACACGCTGCTGCCGACATAATTCGATATGGGAGGGGAGTGTCGCATACCACCACACCTCTCCTCTAGGAACGGCGCCTCATGTCTAAATAACAATATTGGAAAGCTGGATTCTTCCTCAAATCCTTATGTTTCAGAGGATTAACCTAGCTGAAGAAAGTTAACCAAGAGATAAGAATGAGTCAATCGTTCTTAAACTAAAGGTATAGGTATTATACCAGTAAAATTGCTGAACACACTATAATTTCGACAAAGACAGACCGAAACCTGGCAAATCCTGATTATTTGTTGCGTTCAATGAAGCGGCCTTGTAAGCACTAGAAATAAATTGTGTGAGCCTTGTGTGGGTCCCGAGGTCTGCAGGTAGATCAACTTTGTTTAAATATTCATATATGTTTGTGAACTGTGAAAGATGAATCAAGTTTAGCTATACCAATTACAATATTCTGATTGTGTTCACTTCTCTTCTTTTACCATATTGCCAGACTATCATATGCATTTCAAAATACAATCATATACATTAAATCGTGTAAAAAGAAATAAAAAAAAAACATTGTTCCGCAATTCTGATTTTTGTTCACTGTTTCGAAACAAACTTTTGTTTCACATTTTAAGTGGACGGGGGGATGCAAATGTGCAAAGTGAATGCATGGTAAAATACATGGGCACCACGGAAAAATGTATCATCACCCATTTATATTATTATATAACATTAATTAATGTGGTGTATTCTAAACTCAGAAAGCCATTATTAAAATTATTCGATGCTTCATGGTGGAAAAAGCAGCAAAAGCAAAACGGCTACTTTGGGTCCAAAATTTGGCGTGTGTAAATATCATTGTTTGCCCCGAATTTCTACACCGCTCAATATTTTCATTGTTTCCTTCACGATATTATGTCTTAGAGTAGTGTTGACATGAGCCGCTTTTTTTGTTAGTTCCTATTGAAATACCCCTTAATCCACTATCCTGTGTACACCAGACCCTTATCCATAATGTCAAATATTCATGCCTGTTGGGTGTAAATTGTCTACAAGGACCACTGTTTGCTACAAAATTACTATCATTCTGGGTTTGACATGCGAATCTACTTTTTCCAGCATACATATGACCCGAGACCTATCATATGCCCTGTGGTGCAGTCGGATCAGCGTCCGCCTTATAAGCACAAGGTTGTGGGTTCGAACCCCGCCTGGTTGGGCAATGGTGTTGTGCACTTGGGCAGAAACTTTAACTTGGCCTAGCCAGGAGTAGCAAATGGGAATGCAAAACATGCTCACTGTGTAGAAGGGGTGGCCCAAACGACAGGATGGGACACACGCACTTCCGCCTGCAGGCGCACCATTCATTATATATCATATCACATATGTAACCAAATACAAAGCAACCATACTAAAAAGAATGAAAGGAATCTGAACAAAAAATCTTCTTTGTTAGCTCTTTTAGAAGTTGGTGAATTTTTTTTAGAAAAAAATTAAAATATATTTTGAATTCCGATAATCTGGCTTACATTTATTCATGCGGTCAAATTAAGATTCTTTGATTTTAACATTAGTCGAACCGTTGTTGTAACCCCAATGATTTTTCTCCTTCGTAAACAATCAAATGATTACCAACTTGGGCGAATTTTAGCCCCCAATGCTTTCAATTTTAGTAAAAAATGTTCATACCACTTTTTTTGAAGTGGGGGGGTAGATTAGTTGTCGAAATGCCAAACTACTCTTATGGATTAACCATTGAAAACAATATCTAATATCATGAGGATATCTATTGGTAAAATAATAAATATAATTGCACTAATGATATGATGACATTTAATATCACACGACTATCAAAAACGAGGATGATTATCGTTATCTCAAAGTTATTATTATTATAATAATTACTAATTCACGTCAAGGGGAAATGAATATTAATTTAATAGGCAAAGAGATGAAAAAACACAGGATGAATTAAATTTAATAACCAACGACCTTTATAAACCTAATAATGATTATAATTTCGCCTATTCCACTGTTTTTTATTATTATTATTATTGTTATTATTATTATTATTATTATTAGTATCATTATTTCGTCGCGACAATTTAAATCGTCCGCCTCTTACCCGCCATAGTTGTAGAAAACCATACCGATGGAATCCAAACGCTTTTCGTACTTTAGGATTCTGGAGAATACGTCTGTTTTGGCAAACACAACTTTGACAGCATTTCGTTTAGCATTTAAGCATAAGCTCAACCGATGTTACCAGATGTTTTCTTACAAACTTTTAAAATCGAGTTTATTTATATTCCAAAACTGAAACGTATAGAACTTACATGCACTCCCGCTGTACCATCTGTCCAATGTAAACACGCCTGCTCTACTACAATCTCATGTCCATTAAAAGTCATTATCTTACTGCGACTTTTTGTTCGTAGTTGGTGTTTCTTAACAATATCCAAGAGTCATTAATAGGGCAATATACTTAGCCGCGATTTTCCAATTTAATATTTCTCTTGCATATCCCGAAAAACAACCCTTCAGTAAACCCCCCCCTTAAACGACCATATAGTAAGCAATGATCCAACATTTATGCCCGTATGAGGTCCTGATCCTTGCAGAATATCCGAAATACTGATAACACTGCCGCTGTCTGCATTTTCGAATCATGTCCACTTAAAGGGAGATGTAGATATCCGTGGATTAAGTTCTCATATATTAGTTAATCTACATTAATTAAACTACCTATGAAGTAAAGTGAGCCCAAACTGAAGAAATTCTCTTAAACTGGTTTAAAATCAAACTAAATGGTTGTCGTAATTTTAAATAACGTCTGTTTCCAAGATGTTCAACATAATGCTGCATATCTCAAAATTTCGTCTGTTTTATTACTTATAGTGTAAGAATCCTGCTAAAATATTTCTATACTTTCAATTGATAATGTTTTTGTTTTTTTGTTTTTTTATTTGTAACATTTTGTAATTTCAAGAATTTAATTTTATTATTTTTGTTTTTTATTGGTGTTTTTTCCTTTTTTGATTTTTTTAATATCTATATAAATATAATAATTTCAGAAACAATAAAGTAACGCGGGCCTTTCCTTTCCTGTTCATAAACAAATTTAAAATTAATTAACAAGAAATTAAAAAAATATTTTGTTTGTCCTGTCTAATTTCTTTATTCCTATAAACCTTGTCGACGGTGTACTCAAACACTCATGTATTCTCGGAAGAGGATTTTTTGAATATTTCCATATGTTCCTTTATCACTCATTTTTCCTTATAATTTTATATATATTGTTTAATAAAGCAATGTAATTATGACAAGGTTATAATTACAGGTTAGAATTATTACGGTTAACGGAAAAATGCGATGCAAAATGCATTTTTTCAGAAGTGTGTCACCAGGTGTAAAGTAATAGAACAGGGTTAAAAATGTCCGCTTTTTTAATCTCGTACAGTTTACTTACATTTCAGAAATTGCTTTATAATCGATGAAACCTAAGACAAGAGAGGCTTTTCCGCTTTTCCTTTTTCCATCTCGCTTGCTAGTTCTTTTTTACCGTTTCTTTTGTCTCCTTCCGTCCATATAGTCCTCTATGGTTTTTCTAATTGTCTTTCTTTCTTCAACCTGGCTTATTTTGGTCATTACGTCTTTAATACAATTGACAATGATTGATATACTTTCTACGACCTTGCATTATGCATTAAAATACTCAAAATAATACACCGGGTTTGAAATTAAAGAACTGTAGCGTAAGACGACTAATTTTCAATTGCTCTATTCGTGTAATTTTGTTTTCGCGAAACACATTGAAGTTACCAGCGAGGCACTAGATCACAACTTGTTTCTTGCATATTTTCTTTATAACAAAATTTGAAAATTGAGTGTGACATTTGTTGTCTTAACCACATCTGCCATCATTAAAAACTAGGTATCGAGCAAAATGACAGATGGCGGCTTTTGGTTTTTGGTACCATGCTCTTTAATTGTTTTCTTTTCAATCGCTTACTCAGTCTTATGAGAATGACTTACGTGTCATTTGAAATGAATCAATGATGGATTTGGTATCGTTAGCGATCATCTTCAGATCCATTCAAAGATATTCTGCCAACATATCCTTCTTGCCATCCCATAATCCCACATCTCTCTACCTCGAGGGTTATTAAGTATTCAACTTCATAATACAAGGTTTCGATAAGCATTTGATATGGACCAATGTAACCTGCTGGTATCGTTGTTATTTCCGTCTGTGCTGTAATTTTCTTTCTTATCTAGAATGTGAACACACTAACCTACTTGCGTTGTTATTGATATGCTAAATAGTGTTAGGACATGCGACCAGTCGTATTACCTTACACCGAGGAGAATTCTTTTTTATCTCTGTTTTATGTGTTTTCGTAATATTTATACTCAACTGAATCATCTTTTAGACTATAGTATACAAATCTGCGACAGAAACTAATTTTCACTGTACGGGCGCCTTTGGCTGCAAATATAGCTTAGGGGGTCGATACCATTGCTGTTCTGGGGGTTAAAATTGTTATCCTTTTTTTGTATTTTAGAATATAACATGATCCATATTCGTAATAAATGAAACAAAAAATGCAATCCAAACACCCCGTGCCTTAGGTCATTGGTTTGCAGATGGTCATCTAAAACCACTGACCTTTATCACATACCACAGAGATCAACTAGGGCCCGTAGGGTTAAAGCTTGGCCATTCTTTCCCCGTCAACTCTTGTTATCTCTTCTGTTGTATGATTTGAAATAGACCGGCTTTAATTAATAACGTTTATCGACTTCTTGATCTCGTACCCCCCCTTGCCTTTGGCATCATCCTCTCATCTCCTCATCGCTCTCTCTCCTCTCTTTGTATCTTCTTTTTCATTATTTCTTACGTTATCTCTTATTCTCTCACGCCTTCTGCAGTCTTTGATTTATAGGTGTAACAGATATTTTTCGGGCATCCATAATTTGGATCATATGCGAAGTCATATAACTAGACCCGCAATAGAGTTCTTACTTGTATTTTTGGCCTAGAGAAAGAATTTAGATCAAAACAACATGCAAATTAATTTCGTCTTTGGTCATAACATTTCACTTTTATCTCAGTATATTTTTCGTCCGATGCTGTATATATAGGACTGACTAAAATCTAGGGATGTAAACATCAACGAAATTTATATCATATTTTTTTTCTGTCTTTTCCTTTGTTTATAAACGCAATCACCAAGATACAGACACAGAATTAAGACCCCAAAAATAAATAATCATATAAAAGTAAGGAAGAAAATGAGGGTGAAAGAAATTCAAAAAAAAAATGAGGTAAAAGAAAGAAAAGTAGGTACCAAAAAATCATGTGAAAGAACGAAAATATGAGGTGGAAGAAGGAAAAATGAGATGAAAGAAAGAAAGACAGATCGATTTATAGGTGATTATGGTACATTTTGCTGATGTTATAAAGACTAACTCTTACTATGGCCTATACTACATCACACGAGACGAAATATACCTTAGTCTAAATTGAAATTAAATGCCAAACAACGAATCGCGTTGTACATTCAAATGATGGGCCATGATAGACGAATTAAATTTAATTTACCCACGCAAAATGTAATGCAAAGAAAGTAATTGTTTTGGTCAAATGTGAATATCATTGACCAACGACATTTTTTAAGGCAAACGCACATTTCAGTTTCTTGGTAGGAAAACAAGTTCACAGAATAGGACATATAATGATTTTAAAAAAACTTACTAGTAAAACCTGTTTTCTACAAAAAATAGAATTTACACAATCTGTGTAACCAAAAAAAAAAAAAAACACATTTTAAAACATCTTAGATTCCGATATATTGAAGATACGCATTTCAATCAATCAGCATACACAATCATTTTAATAGGGCCCACCATGATATATGGAATGATTCGATTGATTATTTTATTTTTTCTAAGGCACATTCATCTGACCGTTCTGTGATTTTCCCCACGCAGACCCGAGCGAAGGTTTGGGATTTTAGGTTTAGAACTTACTTGTTTTACAGCACTTCTATCTTTTGCAATCAACCTTCAGATATGTTTCAAGATATAACATGTATACAAGAAGGCTTTATATCAGACGTACACCTTTAAGAATTTCAGTTATTCAACTTTGCAATAATGGTTGTAATGCAATAACACTTAAGTTTGTACCACACGAACTTAACTTGCTCTATTTCACCGCATGTGTCTTGTCTTCAGAGGCCAGTACACACTAACCTACTTGTTCGTTATTAGATCACAATGTAATCTCTAACTTACGACCAGAAGACACATTAACGTAATGATAAGGTCATAAAAGAGGTAATGGCTGTTTATCTGCACTGATCCTTTTTCATCACACACTTAAACATATTACCCGTACGTCCTAAAAATAAGTGCGGTTCTTACTTAGGGTCCTCCGCATTTTTTTACTTTTTCCCATATCCAAATTATGCGCATTTGTGAACATTATCATGCAGAAACATAACGCAAAACAATACATCATTTAACAATCATCAGAAGTCCTGTGGTCTACACCTTACACAGTGAAAGAGACACGAGTCGTTGGGTTTTTTGAATAGTTGGGTTCATGTTATTTACACATACAAACAGTCATCACATCCAGCCTAGCCAGCCATGATCCAGCATTCCCCTCACCCACAATTGGGGGGGGGGGCATGCTAGTAGCAAGATTATAATAGAGTGTGGTTCTTTCCTGAATAATTATGTTAAAAATAATTAACACAGCCCCCACCCTGACCGAAAACAAGTACAAAAGTATGGTTTGAACTTGCCTGACTATCGTAATCGTCGAGCACGACAGAAAAATACAAATCATTCTTACGTCATAAGGGACGGAACGACGGCGTATTTTGGTCTTTTTACTTCAGGGTGATCTAATTCTTTCATAAAAGCATTTCACATATGAAAATCCCTGTTTTGAAAAAGAGAGCGCTTCTTTCTGGAATCGACCTCATATTTTTTTAAGAAGGCCTATAGTGGGTTATAGCAGACGAGTAGCTTTCCCCAACATAATTAGTTTATTGGCAAAACGCAATCAACTGATTTAACACCAGGAAATGATTTCTGATCCCTTTTGGGTTGCCACTGGTTACCGATTGTATGGGGAATCATTCGTCCTTCACCCTTGTCTTCCACAGCCAATCAGGGTGTTGTGTTTTTTCCCGGGGAAGCTGACCGGCTTTCTTGTCTTGGAATGGTCACTTCCCTATTTGCCACCGGGGAGACTAGTCGCCCTTCTGTGCTTGTTGACAATCATAAAATTTACTGCTACTTGTGTGTTGTTGTGTGCGCGAAGCATAGTTTTTGTCTTGATAGAATTTGGAATTTCCCGTTTCGTCAAGTCGACAATTTACTGTGTTTCTATAGTGTGGAATTTGTGTTTTATTTACGTTACGCCATAATCGTGTTGGGACGGAGATGATGTACTGTTAGATTGTGAGAGTCATAAAGCCCCTGACAGGAGCCATAGTATTTTTGCCTGATAATTTTGGAATATTTCCCGTTCATCGGCAATTTACTGGTTCGAATTTGTTTAAAACGCGTTTTGGGGACGGAGTACTATAATCTGCAAACCAGGCAACTGCGAAACGTCGAAAGCCACGTAGTGAAGCTTCAGTATTTTGGATCGATAGATTTTAGAATATTTCGAGTCAAGTCGGGCATTTTAACACTCTGGTTTTCCTAATTTATATTTAAAGCCTATTTTTTTCGTGATGGAACGGACAAAAAGGAACATTTGGAGTTGCGATTCGTGGAGTGCAAAGCAGGAAATGTAATCTTTCGTTTGTTCATCCATTTCTGGCCCTACTGCTATTGTCGTGCTATTTGCTAGTTTCTAGAAACACCGAGTAATACAACGCATCGTTTACCCCTTGTTTACGGCGGTACTTATGACAATTCTAGTGCTGGCATGTTTTGGTCTTGGAGCGGGAACTCGTGCAAGTGGGACGAAATTGTTGTTCTTGTTTGTTCTGAGACAGACTTGGACAGAGCAGAAGTGTTACATAGGATCGACTTGAAGTTTATTCGACGGGTGATTTGCGTTTTTTCGCCGAAATACTACGAATGTTGTGTGAACTCGAAATATCAGGACTATAGTTAATATCAATACAGGGTTGCACAAGAAAATCAATAAGACTAAAATTAAAATGGTAAGGTAGTGATTGCATTTTGGCATAAAATTTATATTTAACTCTATGCATAGAACTGGTGGGTAGGTTGATTTCCAAAATGGTGTCACGCCAGGGTTATCAAGTTTGTAAAATCTGACTAGTTCTGGCAGTTGACAACTGGTGCACCAAATTATTGGTCTGGAGTAAAAGTTTGGGCTGTGTGTTTTCATTTTGAGGACATAGATTGACAGGGGGTACAGTGTCCTGGTTTGGTTC
>JAMKCH010040508.1:0-27197 GCA_023653785.1 Ophioderma brevispina | reverse complement strand
CATGCAAAATTTTCATGCAAAATGAAGCCCTTCTTATGCAGATATTGTCCAAGAGGCTGGCACTGTTTCGATCAATTCACAAGTCATGTAAGAAGACATCGGAAGCACCTTGGCAAAGTCCATAAAAGCAAAGCTGTTCATTATAATTCTGTTCATAGAGAAAGCCATTCCGAATTGGATGCACACAAAAGAACTCAAACACGTGATAAGCCATTTCACTGCTCTCAGTGTGGTCAGCATTTTACACAGAAATCAAGTTTGACAGCAGAAAAGAACATTCACAAGGGTACTGAGGAATTTCATTGCATTAAGTGTGGTAAACATTTTGAAAAGAAATACAATTTTTTAAGTCACAATGTAGTGGTGGGCACTGGTGACAAACCATTTCAGTGTGGTAAATGTTTAGCACAGACATCACATTTGACAAATCACCACAAATCACGGTGGTGACAATCCATTTAAGTGTAATCAGTGTGATAAATGTTTTCAAAAAAAATCCGATATAACAAGATATTATAAAGTGCACACTAGTGACAAACCATATCATTGTGATCAATGTGGAAAATGTTTTCTGTGGAAATCACATTTGACAAGACACTATAGAATGCACACTGGTGACAAACCATATCATTGTGATCATTGTGGTAAATCTTTTGCAGATAAATTCAGTTTGACCAAACACCATAGAATGCACACTGATGACAAACCATTTTCCTGTAATATCTGTGGTAAATTTTTAAAAGGTGAAAAAACATTTCGGTGTAGTAAGTGTGGTAAATGTTTTGCAAAGAAGTCCAATTTGACAAGACACTGTCGAGTGCATGTGGGTGACAAACCATTTCAGTGTAGTAAGTGTGGTAAATGTTTTGCAGACAAATCCAATTTGACAACACACCATAGAGTGCACACTGGTGACAAACCATTTCAGTGTGATAAGTGTGGCAAATGTTTTGCAGACAAATCAAATTTGACAAAGCACCGTAGAGTGCACACTGGTGACAAACCCTTTCAGTGTGATCAGTGTGGTAAATGTTTTGCAGAGAAATCCTCTTTGACCAAACACCATAGAATGCACACTGGTGACAAACCATTTTGCTGTAATATCTGTGGTAAATTTTTTGCACAGACATCACATTTGACAATTCACAAAAAAGTGCACACTGGTGACAAACCATTTCAGTGTGATCAGTGTGGTAAATGTTTTGCGTACAAATCAGTTTTGACACAACACCATAGAGTGCACACTGGTGACAAACCATTTCAGTGTGATCAGTGTGGTAAATGTTTTGCGTACAAATCATTTTTGACAAAACACCATAGAGTGCACACTGGTGACATGATTTCAGTATGATCAGTGTGGTAAATGTTTTGCACACAAATCAAATTTGACAAGGCCTTTGCAGTGTGATAAGTGTAGTAAATGTTTTGCACAGATATTACAATTGATTTCAGTGTGGTTAAAGGAATTAGCAACGATATTGCAAGAGAATAAAAAAATGTGGAAATGCATTTTTTAAACTTGTAAATGAGGGATAAGTGTGCACAGTGCACAATTCCATATCTCTGCTTTAATGTAGAAATAAACCACCAAATAGTGAAAAAAGTATTTGAGGAAATTTGTCATACCATCTCCCGCAAATAGACATACAGCGACCGGGTTTCAAAATCTGCACTAAGCAGCTGATTGTGATTTACACCAGTACAGATTGAAGATCAATAATGTTTGTGTTTGAGGTCAAACTGTATTGATCATGGTGCACAATATCACAATGAAAATCTGTGATATTCACCAGGAAGGCTTTTTTGATCTCAAGTCGGAATTTTGATATGCACGTATAGAAATTACAGAATCAGATAAAAAGTACTGCATTGTCTTTAATACACTGATTTCAAGCCAACCAATTGCAGGTTATGTTCGCATATCCATGCCAGTAACAAAAATATAGAAATATGAATTTTGATGATTTTTTTGATGTTTCGGATTAGTAAATCGCTGCTAATCCTGTTAATGTTTTGCAAGCAAATATTGACAAGTCAAAAGTTATTCAGTGTGGTAAATGTTTTGCACACAAATCCAATTTGACATAATATATTAGTGTGCACATGGTGGCAAGCCAATTCATGTTTTTCATAATCTCATGCCAAGAAAGCGAGAGGACCAGGTTCGAGATTTGGTATTTTTTGGGTTCTGTGCTTGCCAGTTTCTGTGAGCCTCTATATAATATTTGTTTAATCACTTTCTCAGGCTGTATCATTTAATAATAATAATATTAAGGCATTTAATGCACATCTATCTAGAAAACCTATTCCGAGGCACAAACATAAAAACAAATACATAAAAAGAAAACAGTTAAAAAGAAAAACAGTGAGTTAATTGTCATAGGCAATCTTAAACAAGTGTGTTTTTAAACTCTTCTTGAAAGTCTCAAGTTAATTATAAAGTCTCAGTTCTGAAGGAAGTGAGTCAAGGCACAGATGCATAAAGGCCCAGTCGCCATATGAAAGTGAAAGTCTGAGGAACAGAAAGAAAATATTTATACTGATATCTAAGGTGATGTGATGGAATCTGTGGTTTTGAGGAGTTTTGCGATATCAAGGTGCCATGCCATGGAGACCTGTCCAGGTGAGGAGTTTAAAATGAATGTGATACCGAATTCGCAACCAGTGCAGACTTTGTAAAACAGGTGAAATATGTTCACATTTTCTTGTCCTTGTGAGCATGTGTGCCGCAGCATTTTGAGCTAGTTTAAGTTGATAAGTGACGCTTCGTGATCCTATACAATAGAGTCATTTTCATCAAAGGGTTCTATATAGATAGAGAGGCCAACGGTTACGTAAGCTTTAGAAATACACCGTCTTCGCATGTTTTGCCGACCACAAAGAAAACCTAGAGTACCAACATAGAAAGCATGGCTTGGCCCTCAGCTTCTTCCAACATATTGGGTGCCGCTTGCATATACCACTATCGGTAGTGATACAATTATGATGTGGTTAGAGGTGGCCAGGTGAATAATAGTGTACCTGATCATTGTGCTCAGATACCTTTTCCTCATAATGCAATGCGCCCCGGCCCCCCCCCCCCCCTTAGGTGAAACGATGTATTCATTGATGGGTTTTAATTTAAATCAAGACGACTGACGTGTCATTTCATTCGGTGTGTTGCCATGTAGACATATTTTAACCACCCAATAGCACCCAACCTCCAACAACTGATATTTTTGGCGGCTTGTTTGTATCGAATTGACCTTATGTTTGTATACAAGACCCAAACTGATACTTATCCGTGCAATATTCAAATGTCAGCGCCCGCACGGACTACTTGTTTTGAATGCGATTTCAACCCCCTTGTTGCATTGTAAACGTGATGTGACTAAGGCATGAATTAGGTCACTGCTGAATCACCATCACCACTTAACGGATCTGGTTAATAATCTGGAAATAAGTCGATTTACACAAATTTTTAATGTAGTCATCCCGGGGGGGTTCTTGGATTTTGGTCGGGTACCCATGCTCGTTCCAAAAAAGAGGGACTAGCTGCAAATGCGGGACTACCGCTAGGGGTATCAAATTCACAATCACGTTCTAGTCCCGCTAGGGGTATCAATCAGTTGTGATTTTGACTGGATCACTGAGAGAAAATAGAAAATTCACCTAACCATTATCAGCAAAATACCCTGAGTGTGTAATTTTCTTGCTGTAGCATATGTCATTTTTCTTGTATCAGGTCCCGCAAGGGATATAATTTCACTGCAAATTGGTCCCCGTTAGGGTATATTTTCAAACTAAAAACGTGCCAAAAACTGGTCCCGTTTTTTTTTTCGGGGTTATTTTCACTGAAATTGTCCTTAGGGGTCACCTTCAGAACCCTGAACGAGCATGGGTACCCAACAAAAACCCTGAGGAACCCCCCGGGAGTCATCCATGGATAGAGTGTTTGTCAAGTATAATCCAAGATCGCAAGCATTAGCAGAAGCACGCGAATGGTTTGCAGGAAGAATTTGAACACATTCATCCGTAGGTTTTGTTGATGATATTTTATAGTAATATAATTCAGTTTTGTCATCATGTTGTGGAGTGTTCTGTGACTTATTAGCATCATCCATGATACACAATTCAATTCTAGATCGAGCAGTACAATTTATCAGAAGGTTATCCAAGTCGAAAGAAAAGAACAGCTGGGTGTCGTCAACAATACATGGGTCTTGTAAACCATGCGTCCGAACTATGTTAGCTATTGGGTATGAATACATAGTGGCAAAATATCGGACCAATACAGAACTTTGAGGGACACCGAATAGGAGCTGAAGGAATGATGACAAACATCCATTGGGTTTACAGCCTCATTGAGAATCGGTTCTGTAAGAGTGGATTTGCCCCCATTTTTGGAGTGCACTTTCCCTGACACCGAGATAGGACAGACGTAACAGGAGACCTGGGGTATCAAAGCCAGCAGATAGTTCGAGGAATACCATATACAAAACAGCGACACGCTCAGTTCTGATCAATGCTGCTAAAATGTCTTCTGAACACACGTAATGCGTTTCAGTTCCATGTATTTCCTAGGTCTGATTGACAGTATTGTTATTGTCGTTATTGTTACAAGACTTTAATATGGCGCCTCTACGGAGACAGAGCGCCTAACAAAGTGACGTATTACCAAATGTAACAATGCAACAATACATAGCTGCTTTTTGTTTTTGCTTTGGTTTCTAACTTGAGGAACACAATCGGAAGAAGGAAATAAGTAAGTTTTTTAAGCATTCCGCTTTAAGACGCACCGATGCTGCCTCTCTGAGATCAACAGGGAGTTGATTCCATAACCACGAGGAGCACATATCATTACCCGGGAAAACGAAAATCGCCAGCTTTTTTTTTGAGATTTTAGGAATAAAGAGGCGGGTGAGATCAGACGATGAACGCAATTGGTTCTGAATCCATGTGGATTAGACTTCTCTGTAAATGAATGAGCTCAGTGAGATAATTGGGAGCTACCGAGTGGAACATTTAAAAATATACAAACAAGGAAAAAAAAAAAAAATCTTTAGTTTATTCTCTGTTTAACAGGTAGCCAAAGTGCATAGCTCCAACAATGGAGCTGAGGACTGATCCCTTCCGCGCTAAAAACCAGCCTCGCGGCCTTATTTTGCAATCGCTGCAAATGTTTGAATCATTTTCACGGCGCACTTACAGAGAGAGTTTTGCATAGTTTAGGCGCGAATGAACTAGTCCTCTGACAGCATTGTGGCAAGCTTCAGAGATTTCTTAGATGAAAATTCACAGATTTGAATATAGAATTGATGTGATCAGACATATTCAAACTACGATCCAAAATGGCACCAAGGTGATGCTGATGGGCAGATCTTAACATTGCCAAGTTCTATCTGAATGTTAGACAAGGTGGACAAAGCAAATTCATATAGGTTGTTAGAAACGATCTGTTTGATCCTCGCGTTCATTGAGTTGAGTTTCGCATCATCATAGATTCTGCTAGAATCGTGTATCACTGAAAACACATTTGCATGACTAACTGTAAACTAGTCAGAGAGGCTAGTCATGCAGGACTAACATAACGTTAGTCAACCCCACCTGCCAAGCTAATCAAGACTGCATTGCTAGCTTATACGTTGCTAAACTAGTCAGGCCTGTATGACTAACGTGTAATGTTGTACATGACTAGTTTGTTCATCATATGGATTGACTAACTTGTTACATAATCTCCACCTCTTCCAGCTTGTTAGTCATGCAAGTTAGTCATAACAGCTTGACTAGTTTGACCATGCTAGTCAAACCTGCATGACTAGCTTTGAATTGCATGACTAACATTATGTTAGTCAAAATCGGCACCATCTGGACTAACTTAAAGTTAGTCATAAACTAGTCATGCCACTAGCCTACGTTAGTCATGCATGCATGACTAACCTCCAAGCTAGTCATGCTGGTTAGTCAAGCGTGCATAACTAGTGTTGATGTTAGTCATGCAAGTTAGTACTGCATGCAGGACTAGGTAATGCTGGTCACATATGTTAGTCAGCCTTTTTGACCAGTTTTTAACATTAGTCAAAACGGGCACCTTCTGGACTAAACTAAAGGTAGTCATGCTGACAATTAGGTTTAAGCGTATAGGCCACCCCTTCCAAATATAATTCCTGCTGCTGAAAAAACTCGGAAATAAAATAGGCACTTCTTAAAAGGTATCCACATAAAACACAGCCCTGTGGTCCCAGTGGTAAATCTCACGGCCTAGTAAGCAAGAGGACTGGGTTCGAGACTGTATATTTTTATTCCTGGAACGAATCCCACAAATAGGTTTTTCTCAGGACCAAGGGACAATTTTGGGTGAGTTGAAGTAAATACCAAACTGGTGCACTTGATGAGCCAAGATTTCCTGGAGAAAACCCAATAGTGATTCATTAAAAAAAGGTTCTAACCCATATTGAGTGATAATCACAAGAATGCCTTCCATATATGGTTGTGTCTTTACCAAATAGGTCTAAAGTAACAGTGCACAAAATGGAAGTCCTGTATTTATAAGGGCGACTTCATTATGGTATATTTGCCGAACATTGATAATCCTATGCCAGCAGGGCGAAAACAAATCCAAACCTATCAATTATAGGCAATATTGTATTAAAGCTGAATAATGTAAGTAATCATAAAAAGGAATATTATTAGGGGGGGCAAGTATGAACTTTTTTCTAAAATGAGCATTGATTCTAGGCCAATTGGGCTCCTGAAAATGAATCAGGGTCAAGCTTTTTCACACAAGATTCATTTTTTAGTGTTCTGTGGAGTTTAATTTGTACATGAAGTCTATGGTGCTTTTCTGCTACTTTTGGAAAACAAAAAAACAAAACATGATCTCATCCTGGATTGTGCTAGAAACTTGCAATAGTTCTTTATAGGTTTAGCAAATAATTGTCAAAGAAAAAATAGCAAATTTATTCTCAATGGCAGAAAATAATATTTCCCCAAATTCTCTTCCAATGAAACAATTTGAACAACCAAAACAAGACCAATAGTTTGTTTAGTGAGTGAAATTGAAGGAGTCTAGTGTTGTAAGGTCAAGGCCTTTGCAACCAGTTACATTAACTAACTAATGACCTGTGAATGGTGCTGGGGTGTTTCATACCAGCATGTGCATGTGACAGTGTGGTACTATTATTAAATATATAGTAGCAAGGCAACCCATGTGTGTAAAGAGGTGTAGGCCTATTCCTGGTTCATAAATGATTGAAACCAGTAGGTGAACGTTGTAGCTGGGTATGATTATCAGCCACTCGAAGGTAAAACATTTTTTTGTCTCGCCTGAACCTTATTCTGGCGAAGGGACTAGTAATCACTTTTCTGTCTGTCTGTCTGTCGGTCATGCTGTCTTATGCTGACGTCGTGTTCACGGGTTGTGTACGGATTTATCTGGAGTTCTAAGGGCTATGGATGATGAACTTGGTGGAAAGAAGCGGGTCCACGAGTTCTCGACATGATTGATTTGGGCGTAAAATATGCTGGTTGGATAATAAGTATCTAATTTGCATAATTAACGAAACTTTTCCCGCAAGCTTGTGTTCACCAAGTTTTCTGGAGTCCGTAAGGCGTATTGATGATGTAACTTGGGGACGGGAAGCGGGCTGGAGAGTTCTCGAACTCGATTAGATTTCGGGCGTATTTCGGCGGCAAATAAGTATGCAAATGAGATAATTAATATGCAAAAAACAGCGTCATTGCTATATTTTGAAAACGGGACATTGGATACGGAAAATTCCTTCATGCATGAAGCCTATCATGGTTGCGGCATCCTTTTCCAATTTGAGCTGTGTGATACAAGCGGATTAGTATGCAAATGAGCTAATTAAATTATGCGTAATTATGTAATCTCTGAAACCGTACATCGGATAGGCAAATGCCTTCGCTGCATGAAAGCATTACTATGCCATGCATCTTTTGGGTGAATCTTTAAGTGGGTCAAAGTGCATTGTGGCCGATTTTATTAAAGAGAGCCGCATTTTTGATAACAATGAACTAATTAAACTATGCATAATTGCTGTATCCTGAAATGGGGTCATTGGATATGCCAAATTCCTCGCTACATGAGACTTCTATGCCGTCCATCTTTTGTATGAATCACAATTACGGTCAAAGTGCAAGTGGATCAATTAAAGGGGGCATTGTTTGATGATTGATCTAATTAAATTGCGTAATTGCTGGTATCGCAGAAAATGGTCCCATTGGATATGCAAAATTCTTTCGCTACTGAGACTACACATATGGAACATCTTTGTGTGAATAATAAATTGTGTCAAAATGCACGGGGCCACTTTTTAACGGGGCATTCTTTGATTATTTAAAATTGCAACTAATGCTAAATGCTTGGTCCATGTCAACCAAATTTTCTCAGGTGTCAATGGTCAGGTGAAATACTACACCTGCAAAAAGAATTTGATTCAGGAGTTGGTTTACCCTTACATGTACAATAAATTAGGTCAGCATGTGTTTATTTGGCGTATATGGCTGTGTGTGATTTGGGTGTACAAAACAGGTGTACAAAACAAGAAAGACTATCAAAAGGGGGGGAGTACCCACAACAAAGTATTAAATCATATATATAAGCTGATCAGTGCCCACGTTTTCATTGAAATGGTTTTCTACTTGGTCAGTCTTGGGGTTGCCAGCCTGTTTACATTCTTGGAAAATGGTGAAAATACGCAAAATTGTGCGTTTCACCAATTTCTGGACCCCGTAGGCGACTCAATGTAAAATGTGGTCACATGATTTTTTCAAAAAATAATTGTTGCCAATTGAATTAAAATTTCATATTTTTACTAAAATTTAGTGCAATTTTTTAAGATTTTTGCATGACTTTTCATGATTAATATCTACAATGGAAAAAATGTTGTGGCCCTGGGGGTGTTGTCAAATGAAAGAGCAGCAAATAAAGAATACTATAAATGAAAACCCCAGGGTGTATCCTAACCATCTTCCCCCCCCCCTGGTTATGATATGTTGGGGACATTCAAGATTAATATTTCCCAACACGGAAGATGTTGTGACCTCCTAATGCGTGCTATCAAATGAAAGAGTGAGAAGTATAGAATACTATAAATGCAAAACCCGGGGGGGCTACTCCTAAACATCTCTTACTTGTGCTCATGCGGGGGTCTTTTCAAAGATGACGAATATCTCAAAAATGGAAAATGTTGTGACCCCTAGGGTGGTGTCAATGAAAGAGTGAGAGTATAGAATACTATCCCCCAAAATGTAAAACCCGGGTGCTACTCCTAAACACTTAGTTATGCTCTTGTGGAGGACTTCTCATGATTAATCTCCATAATGGACAAAATGTTGTGACCCAGGGGTGGTGTCAAATGAAAGAGAGGAAGCTAAAGAATACTTTAAATGCAAAACCAGGGTTGCTACTCCTAACCATCTAATGACTTATGTGGGGTGGGGGGGTTCAACTTGCAAGATGAATATCTCCACAATGGAAAATGTTGTGACCCCTGGGTGGTGTCAAAGGAAATAGTGGGAAGTAAAACTAGTTAGAAAAGTGGAGTTTATCTGGTTTCACACTTTTTGGGGAACACCCTTGGGACTCGCCAGTGCACTCTGGTGTGCTCTTTTGTCTACAATTAAGCAAGCAGGCGAGACTTGTGGGGTGGATTCGAGAACCGGCCTTGTTTGCTTTATGTAGAACAATCATGAACCTGGTTATTTGGAAACCTATGGTTTTATAAAGGGAGGCAATATACCAAAACATGGCCAGGTTACATAGTTGTCATTAGTTTGTATGTAGCAAATATTGCAAATAAAAACTAATGTAACTCAAAATCCCATTGACTTTATGACAAAACTTAAAAACCATACAAACCAAACCCAAAGTTTATCTTCAGTGAAAAAAGCTTGCTAGATTCTTTTTCAGGAGCCCAAAAAATGCCATAAAATCCACCCAACTTAAAAAAAGTGTAACTTCACACCCTACTATTGTCCTGCAATATTACAAAAAAAAAATTCTTGCTGAGTCAGCCTTAAACCTGTCCCCATATAGTAGTGGACATGTCCTTCTATCGCTGTTGTTTTGTAGTCTCCATCGGGGGGCTCGGGGAAACCAAGTGTAAATTATAATTAATTATTAAAATCATATATCGTCGGTTCCCACAAATAAAACTGGCACATTTTCTGGAAAACGAACTAAAATGTTCACTTCAATTTCATTTCCCCAATACAGTGGGAGAAAAACACTTCAAATTCCCTTTCATCTGGGAGTGCAGGACCATGTTAATTGTCGCGCAGTGAAGAGATTTCAGTGTTATGCTCTCCAAGTAGGACTGAGTACTTTTCAGGACAAAATACTTAATGTCCTTAGGCCAGATGGTTGGTCGGTACCATAGGGTGGCAAAGCTAGTGTGGTATCAACTTACTAGAAACATCACTATAAATAATTTGCATATAGACTTCCAAAGTAGTAGCTTATGCCTGCTAATTTGCATAAACAAAATGGCCGCCATTGAATTGCTCCATAACTAGTTTTAGCCATATGATGTCTTTTACAAGGAATTTTTTAGTGAAATAAATGCTGACATGAGGTGTTTGACAATGGACAAACACAAGAACTTAAAAATCCTACATTTTAAATTAAAAACCTAATCTGCATAAATCCAAAAATGGCAACCATTTTCATAAAATTAGCATTAATTTGACTTTAACAGGCAAGGTTCAAGTACAAGGAATGGAACATGCACTTTAAGTTTGCAATTACACTCTTGTACTAACTATAACAATAAACATGTCTTTAGAAAAGACTTCGAAGGTGGCAACCTAAGCATGCTAATTGGCATAAAGAAAATGGCTGTCTTTGAAAATTCGTCATAATTATTTCGGGCCATATCCTGTCTTGTATAAGAAATTCTTTTAGTGAATATGCTAACACAAGGTGTTGATAATGGAACAACCACAGAACTCACCCCGTGCATTTTTAATTAAACCTAATTTGCAAGAAATCAAAACTGCATTGCTAGCTTATTACGTTGCTAAACTAGTCAGGCCTGTATTACTAACGTGTAATGAGGTGCACGACTAGTTTGTTCATCATATGGATTGACTAACTTTCAAGAGTCTCCACCTCTTCCAGCTTTGTTAGGCATGCAAGTTAGTCATAACCGCTTGAATAGTTTGACATGCTAGTCAAAACATGCTCATGACTAGCTTTGGATTGCATGACTAACATTATGTTAGTCAAAATAGGCACCCATCTGGACTCTAACCAAAGTAGTCATAAACTAGTCATGCACTAGACTACGTAGTCATGATGCATGATCTAACCTCCAAGCTAGTCATGCTGGTTAGTCAAGCGTGATAACTAGTGTTGATGTTAGTCATACAAGTTAGTCCTGCATGCAGTACTAGGTAATGCTAGTCACAATGTTAGTCATGCCTTTTTGACCAGTTTTACATTCAGTCACAAACGGGCACCATATGGACGAACTTAAGTTAGTTCATGCTGACCCATTTAGGTTTTCGCGTATAGGCCCACCCTCCCAAATTAATTCCGCTGCCTTGAAAAAAACTCTGAAATAAAATAGGCAACTTCGTTTAACAGGATGTCCACGTAAACACAGTAATCTGTGGTGCAGTGGTAAATCTCACGCCTAGATAGCAAGAGGGCACTGGGTTCGAGACTGGATATTTTTATTCCATGGCAACGAATCCCTACAAAAGGTTTCTCAGGCCAAGGGACAATTTTGGGTGAGTTTAGTTGAAGTTCATTACCAACTTTGTGACTTGATGAGGCAGATTCAGGAGAAACAATAGTGATATTAAAAAGGTTTCATAACCACAAGTGAGTGATAATTTACAAGAATGCCTCAAGATATGGTGTGTCTTACCAAATATGTCTAAGTAAACGTGCACAAAATGGAAGTCCTGTATTTATAAGGGCTTACTTCATATGGCTTTTATATTGCCGAACATTTATAATCCTTATTCCAGCAGGCGAAACAAATCCAATATATCAATTATATGGCAAGATTTTATTAAGCTGAAATAATGTAGAGTAATCATAAAAAGGAACCTATTATTAGGGGGGGCAAGTATGAACTTTTTTCTAACACCATGAGCCTATTTATGGACACTTTGGCCTCTGAAAATGAATCAGTCAAGCTTTTCACACAAGATCATTTTTAGTTGGTTCTGTGGAGTTTAAGTTGTACATGAAAGTCGATAAGCTTTTTATCTATTTGAAAAACAAAAAAAACCAACATGATCTTATCCTGGATTGTTGCTAGAAAACTTGCCATAGGGTACTTTATAGTTTAGGCCATAATTGTCAAAGAAAAAAATCGCAAATTATATCATGGCAGAAAATAAAGTATTTCCCCTCAAAGTCTCTTCAATTAACAATTTTGAACACCAAACAAGACCACTCGTTTGGTAGGGTTGGAGTGGAAAATGAAGGGAGTCTATTGTTTGTAAGGTCAAAGCCTTTGCAAACCAGTTTACATTTAACTTACTAATACCTGTGAAATGGTGTGCTGGGGTGTTTCATTACCAGCCATGGACGAACCCTGTGTGGTACATTATTAACAATATTAGTAGCAGCAACCCAGTGTGTGTAAAAGAGGTGGGTGTAGGCCTTATTCCTGGTTCTATAAATAATTTAAACCAGTAGGTGAAACTTGTAGGGTGCTAATGAGTTACTACAGGCCACTGCAAGGTACAAAAAACATTTTTGTCTCGCCCTGAACTTTGTTCGGAGAGAATAGTAATAACTTTTCTGTCTGTCGTCTGTCTGTCATGCTGTATGTATGCCTGACGTCCGTGTTCAAGGGCTTGTGTCACGGGCTGGTGTACGATTTATCTGGAGTTCCGTAAGGGCTATGATGATGTAACTTGGTGGTGGAAAGAAGCGGGGTCCCACGAGTTCTCGACCTGATTAGATTTTGGGGCCCGTCGGTAAAATATTGCTAATAAGTATCTAATTTGCATAATTAACGAAAACTTTTCCGCAAGGTTTGGGTACAAGTTTTCTGGAGTTTTTCCGGAAGTGCGTATGATGATGTAACTATGGTGGAAGGGAGCGGGATGGAGAGTTCTCGAACTGATTAGATTTCGGGCCGTATTGCGGGCAAATTAAGTATGCAAATGAGCTAATTAATATGCCAAAAAAACAGCGTCATTGCTATAATTGTGAAACGGTACCATTGGATAAGGAAAAATTCCTTCAACTGACATGGAATGGGCCATCATGGTGCGCATCTTTTTCCAATTTGAGCGTGATCCAAGTGTGATACAAGCGGCTTGGTATGCAAATGAGCTAATTAAATATGCGTAATTACTGTATCTCGGAAACCGTAAAATTCGGATAGGCAAAATTCCTGTCGCTGCATGAAAGAATATATGACATGCATCTTTGGGTTGAATCATAATTGGGTCAAAGTGCATGTGGGCCGATTAAAGGGGCATGTTTTGATACAATTGATCTATTAAAGATGCATAAGTGCTGATATCACTGACAAATGGTATTGGATATGCAAAAGTCCTTCGCTACATGAGACTTCAATGCCGTACATTCTTTTGTATGAATCACAATACGGTCAAAGTGCAAGTGATCAAGTTAAAGGGGCATTGTTTTGATGCCAATTGATCTAATAAATAGGCGTCATTGCTCTGTATCGCATAAATAAATGGTACATTGGATTATGAAAATTCTTTCGCTACATGAGACTACCATATGGTTAACACTTTGTGGTGAATATTAATTGTGGTCAAAATGCAGTGGGCCACTCTAAAAGGGGGCATTCTTTGATTATTTTAAAATTGCAAACTAATGTAAATGCTTGGTCCATTTCAAAACAAATTTTCTCGGTTTGTCAATGGTCAGTGAAATACTACACCTTTCAAAAAGAATATTTGATCAGGAGTTGTTTACCTTACATGTACAATAAATTAGGGCAGCATGGTTTTATTTGGCAGTATATGGCTGGCTGTGTGATGATTTGGTGGTGTACAAAACAGGGTTACAAAACAAGAAGGACTTTCAAAAGGGGGGGAGTAGGGAGTATACCACCACAAAGGTATTAACATCAATATATATAGCTAGATCCAGTGCCCATGTTTGCATGAATGGTGTTCTACTTCTGGTCAGTCTGGGGGGCTGCCAGCATGTTTACATTCTTGGAAAAGTGAAAATACGCAAAAATGTGCATTTCAACCCACTTTGCTGGACCCCGTAGGCGACTCAAATTAAAATGTGGTCACATGATTTTTTTCAAAAATAATGTTGCCAAATTGAATAAATTTCCTATTTTACCTAAAGTAGTGAAATTTAAGGGATGTTTGCATGATAATTTGCATGATTAATATATTCTACAATGGAAATGTTGTGGCCCTGGGGGTGGTTGTCAAATGAAAGAGCAAGGAAATAAAGAATACTATAAATGCAAACCCGGGGGTGTACTCCTAACCCTCTTCTGGGTTATGAATTAATGTTGGACATTTCAAGATAATATTTCCCAAACGGAAGATGTTGGGACCTCTATGGTTATATCAAATGAAAGAGTGAGAAGTATAGAATACTATAAATGCCAAACCCGGGGTGCTACTCCTAAACATCTACTTTATGATCATGTGGGGGACTTTGCAAGATTAATATATCCCACAATGGAAAATGTGTGACCCCTAGGGGTGGTGTCAAAGGAAAGAGTGAGAGGTATAGAATACTATCAATGCAAACCCGGGGGTGTACTCCTAAACATCTTTAGTATGCTCTTTGTGGAGACTTTAATGATTAATATCTCCCATAATGGAAAATGTTGTGACCCTGGGGTGGTCTCAAATGAAAAGAGCAGGAAGTAAGAATACTTTAAATGCAAAAAAATAAAAGGGGTGCTACTCCTAACCATTCTCTGACTTATGCTCGTGGGGGTGAGGGGGGGTTCAACTTGGCAAGAGGAATATCTCCACAATGGAAATGTTGTGACCCCTAGGGTGGTTGTGTCATGAAATAGTGGGAAGTAAAAATAGTTAAGAAATTGGAGTTTATTGGTTGCACAAATTTTTGGGGACACCCTGGACTCGCACAGTTGCACTTGGTGTGCTGCTTTTTTTGTCTAACCAATGAAGCGCGAAAGCAGGCGAGACTTGTGGTTCGAGGAACCGCCGGTTTCTTTATTTTAGACAATCATGAACCTGGTATTTTGGTGAAAACCTATGGTTTTATAAAGGGAGCAATTTAGACAGCACATGTGCTTTAATCGTTGTCATTAGTTGTAGTAGCAACTATTGGCAAATAACTAATGTAACCTCAAAATCCCATGACTTATGTACAAAAACTTAAAATCAATACAAACCAACCCCAAAAGTTTATCTTCCATGTGACAAAGCTTGCTAGATTCATTTTTCAGGAGCCAACAATGGCCATAATAATCACCCAACTAAAAAAAAAAGTTGTAACTAGCCCACCCCCTTACTATTGTCTGCAATATACAAAAAAAAAAATTCTTGCTGGTAAGCCTTGAAAACCTGTCCCTCACTATAGTCGATGGCAAGTCCTTCTATGCTGTTGTTTTGTAGTCTCCATCTGGGGGCTAGGGAAAAACCAAGTTAAACTTCATATAATATTATTAAAACACATATAATCGTCTGCTTCCCACAAATTATAAAATGGCACATTTTCTTGAAAAAGAATAAAATGTCACTGCAATTTCATTTCCCCAATTATTCAGGGTAGAAAAAACATTCAAATTTCCTCATCTGGGAGTGCAGGACCATTGTTTATATTGTCGCCGCCCGGAAGAGATTTCAGATGTTTGCTCTTCAATTTAGACTGAGTACTGTTCAGGACAAAATAACTTAATAGTCCTTGGTGCCAGATAGGGTTGGGTCGGTACCAATCCAGGGAGTGGCAAAGCGAGTGTGGGATCAACTTACTTACTCAGACCACATCATCTATAAATAATTTCAGGATAGTCAAATCCAAAGTAGTAGCTTAGGCCTGCTAATTTGCATAAAAAAAAGGGCCGCCATTGAAATTGCTCCATAAATAGTTTTAGCCAGATGAGTCTTTTTAGAAGGAATTCGTTTAGTGAAATAAATGCTGACATGAGGTGTTTGTTAATGGACAACCACCAGCCGAACTCAAAATCCATTACATTTTTAAATTAAAAACCTCATCTGACATAAATCCAAAATGGCCACCATGTTCATAAAATTAGCATAATTGACTTGAACAGTCAATGTTCAAGTATCACAGGGCTGAACATGCCACTTTAAAGTTGGCTAATTACACTCTTGTACATATAACAATAAACAGGTCTTATACAAGACTTCGAAGGTGAAAACCTAAGCATGGCTAATTTGCATAAACAGGAAAATGGCTGTCTTTGAAATATCGTCCTAATTATTTCCGGCCAATCCTGTCTTGTAGAAGATAAGGCTTGTAGTGCAAATATGTTAACACAAGGTGTTTGATAATGAACAACCACAGAAACTCTCAACCCCGTGCATTTTTAAATTAAAATAATTGGCAGGTAATCAAAATGGCCCCCATTGTCGTAAAATTTTGAGCATAATTTGACTTAACAGTCATGGTTCAAGGGTATCACATGGATGAATCTTACATTTAAGTTTATGCAATGACATCTATTGACACTATTTTATAAGCATGCGGTAGCAGCCAAGGGGACAACTTGAGCATGCGAATTTGATAAACAAATTGCTGCCAGTGAATTGCGCCTAACTAGTTGCGGCCATATCATGATCATAGAGAAATATTTTTAGGTACAAAAATCCCCCCCCACAAAAACTGCTAAAATGAGATGTGATTAAAACAACCAACATGAAGTTCATAGCCATCCATTTTAAAAATTTAATTTGCATTATCCCAAATGGGTCGTCATTGTTGCCAAATTAGCATTTCTGTACTTGCGTGCTTTTTTGAATTGTAAGCCACTTGAATAATGGGCGTTTTTACAGTGTTAATGGATTACAGCGGAATAAATGGTTATATACTAGTTGTAAAAGCATCAATTTGCATATAGAATATTTGAGGATCCATTCTTGTACTACCAATGGGTTTCAGTATTTCAATCAATTAGAGATGTAGCAGAATTTTGTGCCATAAATAACATTATTTTACCAACGCATTATACATAACTACTCACCAATTCACAAAGTTCTCATACAAGTATTTGCCAATCTATCCTCTGTATTTTGCATCCTTTAATAGTCTGTCTTTTCCTCGTCCCCATAATCATCCAATGTAATGACCTCACCTTTCATGTTTTCACATGCTACAGCTGGAAAACCTGCACACTCTTGGGCAATTATTGCAGGGTAAGAACTCTAAAACAACGTTTGCCATTCATCCACTCGATGATCAAATTACCATCATGACGTACAATCCATCCATGACCATTGGGGCTTGAAGTGTCTGGAGAGGCTTCTACGGCAACATATAGTTTGCCCCAGAGATACATACTAACACATGAACTCTTTGAAGTTTGAAAAAGAAGTTCATCAGCCAGTAAGCAAAACACTGGAGAGAGAGAGGGGGAGAGAGATGTCACTTGTAGAGGATTTGTGCATTTGGCCGCGAGGAGTACAGCTCTAAAAAGCTCGCAAGAGGGACCAACACACCCCTTTTTTCTGCACACCATACCTGCTGCACCCAAGTTTGAATCCGTTGAACTGATCCTCAGCATGGCCTTCCAACAATGACATTAGCTGCAATAATTATGTTTATGAAGTGTGGCACTCAAAACAAGACAAGGTACATCAAAGCCATGCATCAGATACAGTAAATGATGTGACTCTGTCAGCGCCATTTGCTGCCAAAGCAATGTTCTGGACAAAAGCTCCTCAAATCCCAACGTTTACAAACTTCAAAAGGTCCTTGTCGATGAAACCTTGAGTCAACCCATCAAGACGTGGTAAGCAACTTGCTCAGCTTCCTCCATTGAGAAAACTGTGACCCTTCATGCAGAGAGGATGTTTTTTTCCATTGTCTGGGGTTGTTTCCAAAACCACAGGTAGGTCCTGGAAGGAGTCCAGGTAGCCCACTCTGCCAAAGAAACCTTAGCGCGGCTGCTTCAGTTATATATCTGTTGAAACATGCCCATCAGTCATGAGGAAGTCAGCTCAGGGTGGAAGATGCCATCACGTTCAAACAATACCAATAGATGTTACTTGGTTGATGGCACGGTCTTTCTTTCCACAATATGCGACTCTCTTAAGGGGCCTAGCGAATGATTTGAAGAGGTGGACTTTGCTTAATGAAACTCTCTCTCTGGGAATTAAGGTGGTTAGAGTTACTTGCAGCTACGCTCTTGCAAGCTCGCACACTATGGACAGATGTCCGATGGGGCAATTCCTGCTTAAATGTATGCGGGTCTTCCGTGTGGTGGACGAAGACATCTTATGATAAGCGGCAGGAGGAATTTAATGCTGAGTCAAGATTATTGCCATGGGTTGATCTTCTCATACAGGGCCATTTTTGCTCCAACAATAGGCAGACAAGAGATGTCGCATTGGTTGCTAGCCAATTCTTGCTTTCCAAAATGCAAATTTCTTAAGCTCCTTAGCGAATGATCAAAGTTGGACTTTGCGTAGAAACTACTCTCTGGAAATAAGTGGGTTGGCAGCGGTCTCTGTCCGGACCAGTTCGAGTGTGCTCACATTAAGAATTTGGCAGCTACGCTCGTGCATGCTCGCTACACTATGTTGGCGGCGCAATTCCTGCTAGGTTGTATAAGTTCTCCGTTGATGGTGATTGCGTGAGAATACTTTACTCTTCGTCTCTCGATGTGAGTTCTTATAGAGAGAGAGTGCGGTCCCAACTCTTCGGTAGCTACCCCTAACAAGGCTTACGACCACAAAATACACACAAGGGTATAGTGTGGTATATGTGGTATATGATAGTTCCAGAACCTACAATATTTTTTGGTAGTTTGTGGTATGTGATCTTATCATGACAATTAAAGTGGGGTACATTCAAGTAAATCCCGCACCAGACCGGCGCCAGGTAAGCCTATAACACCAAGTTTCACATGGGCCCGCAACTTCTCTTGGAAGCCCTGTACATGTGGCCTATGGTGCAGATTGTTGTTTGTACTGTGTATATTGTGATATGATGGTTACTCCAAGTTTGGTATAGTTATGATTAACTACTACTACGAATATACCACAATATACCACAATCAAATTTTGTGGTAGATTTGGTCCTGGTATATCGAAGTGCATAAGTATGATGAAAGTTGTGGTTTGTTATATTGTGATCTGTGGGGTAAGTCCTCACAAATATAAAGCAGCAGTGTTGAATTGACACTGGGAGTATCGCCAGTGCTCCAGGGGTGTTGTTCCAGACCAGGGTTACTTCAGTTGGACGTTTGGCTCCACGGTTGCATAGATGGAAAGCACACACCTGTGTCTGGGAGGATTTGCACGTAGGTGATTCCTCGTAGTTAATTAGGAGTTCATTCAAAGCTTTGGGTGGAGTCTCTCTTCAACAATGTGTGAATTGAAAGTCTGCATCTTGTGCGCTATTACCAAGATAGTTCTGATATATAAAACGACAGGTTCCTGCATCCTCAGGTTTGGTCGTTGGTTTATAGGATGTTAAACAGGTAAGGTGCGAGCACACTCCTTGTGGTAGTCCATTCTTGAGACTACATCATAAGCTCTCTTCCGTCATAGATGAAAAAGACAGTCCTGTTTGCAAGCTACAAAAAAGCTATATGGTGCGTATTAGTCTTCTAAGAGGACTAGACAGTGGCAAATAATTATAATGAGGAAATTGTGGAGGGTGGTCAAAAGGTATGTATAATGCGGTGTATGTTATGTTATTGTACTAGAGAACAGCTGATAGCGATTTATTGGTAATGACTGGCAAAAATGGTAATTTCATGGGCAAAATGTGCATAAAATATTGACATAACTACTGAAACACACTATAATTGTAGGCAAGAAAGATCATCAGAATTTCTGTATGACAATAGGGGTTAAAAACTATATAAGTGAAGTAGTAGTATTCTTTGTTGTCAGATCTAGGATCAATTTCCATAACCCAAAGAAAGGGTCCACTCTATGATTTTTTTGGTCCTGTGGTTTTAAAGGTCGTTAGGATTAGGACAGATGAATTGCAGTGCAAATAGATTAACATATAACTGCCCATGAGTGAAAACTGGCCACCATTTAAAAAGCAACCTAAGTGCTGAAAGTGGGTACACTGGCTGGGTATTAGGATAATGCAAATTAAGGTTTATTACAATAGAGGCCATGAAATTCAAATTTGATTGTTTTTAATTTCAAACGCCTCATTTTAGACAGTTGTTGAACCAAAAAATATTTCTTCAAACGAGTCTGGAATCGCGCACTAGTTATGGACACCAATTTCAGTGGCGGCCATTTTGTTTATTCAAAATTTACTTGTGTTAAGTGTCACCTTGGAAGTCTTGCATAAATACAGTTTATAGTTATATTTGAGCAATGTGTAATTATAAACTTTAGTGTAGTGTAAAGTTCATCCATTATGATACCTTGAACGTTGAAGTCAAATTATTCTCAAAATTTACGAAAAGGCGGCCTTTGGATTTTTGCAAATTAGGTTTTAATTAAGAATGTATGTATTGGACTTCTGGTGGTTTGTACATTATCAAACACTCGGTTAACATGTTTTTACCAAAACAATCCTCTACAAGAAGGGTATGGCTGAAACCCGTTATGGAGCAACTTGAATGGCGGCCATTTTTGTTTATGCAATTAGGCAGGCTTAAGCTACTACTTTGGAAAGGCTATCATGCAGAAATTTAATTTAAGTTGAAGTGTCTTAACAAATTAGTAGTACTCTCGTTTTGCCCCTCATGTCAAATACTCACCTCGGGGCCCAAGTCACTATAACCTATTCACAGATAAATAAATATTGAGCTTCTATAGTGCGTGTTCCATTTACTTTGGGCAATATTTCATCATTTATTAGAAACGGGAAGAAAGAAGAAAAATATGAAAAAAAAAATCATGAGAGAATGTTGATGGGCAAAGCTTTGACCTAACAACTTTGTGCAGAACCAAAATCCGTAACTTAATGCTTAACTTCATTTCTATTCATTTACCGCGCGTTTTCAGAAGAAAAATTGAGTGTTCAACGACCTATTATAATGTACACTGGTTGTGATGTGAGAGAGGACGGGTAGTGGTCACTCAAACCCGAATTCGTGGAAGGTGTGGTAACACCTGGCTAGAACAATGGCCCTACATACCCAGGCACATGTACTATCTTTAGCTCATGGTTGCTGAAGTCTATACATCTCCATTGGTCGAGTATATTGGGAAAAGAAATTGAGGTGACAGTTATATATTTTTAAGCAATGTGACAGTTTTATGTGCGGGAACAGAAGTTATGTGATCGTAATAATTTATTATTGAATTTACACTGGGTTTCCCTTACGCCCACAGCTGGGGACTACAGAATTTGTTATTACAAGTGGTTATTTGGTCCCACGTCGGGTGGTCTAAAAGAATCCTCAATGGAGGAAATTTGTAAGCTATACAGTCGCATGTACTATCAAACACTTTTATGTGAGCCAACATACAGAATAGTGTAGGCTAGCCCTATCCAAGTTACATGCATTGCTGATCAAACGCGGAGTCGTTTATTTGAAATTAGTCTAGTTTTGATGGTCGAAAAAAATATGTGGACAGAAGAAAGGAAAGTGTGTATGCCTTTTTCATAGTGAGTGGAAAATTAACTTCTGTCAACAGTTTGGATAGAGAGCACCAATATTGGGGGCTTGAATTGAATTATGTGATGTATGTGGTACATTCAGGGCCAAAAAGGCTGGGTTGTGTTGCTGTTTTTGTGGAGAAAAGAAGAAACCAAGTTGTATTTTTTATGAGTTGTGATGACAAGTTATTGTTGTTCCCGCGAACGAGTCGGAATAGGCGAATATGAATAGCAGCGTCCGTCGTCTGTTCGTTCAATCCGTGTTCGTTCCGTCGTGATAAAAATGTTAACCCACGTTGTATACGAGTTATCTGGAGTTCAGTTAGGTAAGGGCAAACAATGATGTAACTGGTTGCGGCAAGAAGTGGGCTGATGAAGTTCTCGGATTGATAGATTTGGGCGTTAAAAAGTATGCTCATTAAGTATCTTAATTGAAATAATTACGAAAAATTTTCTTGAAGGCTGTGTACAAGTTTTCTGGTTCTGTAAGGGTATAATGAGGTAACTTGGTGGAAGGAAACGGGCTGGAGGGTTCTCGAAATGATTAGATTTTGGACGTATTTCAGGCAAATTGAGGATGCAAATGAGCTAATTGACATGCAAAAAACTCAGCTTACTTGCTATATTTTGAAACTTGTGTACATTCGGATCTCGAAAATTCCTGCGCTCATGAAAGCCTATCATTGGGGCACACCTTTTTGCAATTTGAACTAAGTATTTGATAATGTGGCTTAGGTATGCAAAATGAGCTAATTAAAATATGCATTATGCTGTATTGCTTGAATCGGTATAGTCTTGAAGCAAAATTCCTTCGTACATGAGACTACTATGCAATAAGGGAGGGGGCTGGTTGGTGTTGCAGGGGTGTTTGGGTGTGCAGGGTGTGGGGTGACGTGACGGAGGTGTGGTTGTTTTGGGGTGTTGGGGAGTGGGGTAGTAGGTAGGGCGTTGCATGTTGGGAAGGTGGGTTGGGGTGGTGCAGTTTGGGGAGGGGGTGTTGTGCGGGTGGGGGAGGGGGTGGTGAGGGTGTGGGTTGTTGAAGTGGGAAGGGTGTTGGGAGCGGCAGGTGGGGGTGGGAGTGTGGTGCGGATGTTGGGGAGGGGAGTGGCGGTGGTCAGGGTTTTGGTTAAGGGGGGCGGTTATGGGGTATTGGGTGGGGTGTTGGAGGGTGTTAAGGAGGGGGTGGTGGGTGGTTTGTTGGAGGGTGGGTGGAGGGAGGGATGAAAGAGGGGTGATGGGATGGGGGTTGTTGGGAGGGGGGGGGTGGATGTTGCGGGTGTTGGGGGGGGTGGGGGTGTTGGGCGGGGCGTTTGCGGTTAGGGCCCTATTGTAGTTGCATTTATTGAATGTAGTGATCGCGACCATTTGGCAGGGGTATTTTACGCATCGCGTAAAACGACGTCGCTTTGTTTCAAGAATTAAAGTACATCTCATGCAAACTTGCAACGTGTGGAATGGGGTATCCTATTGAGGAAATGCAATGAGTCTCTTGGAGCGAGTGGTGAACAAAATATAAAATATTGGAAAGCAAAGCATAATCTGGGGATGATTTATAAAAGAGAACAATTTTGTAGATTGGTTACTGAAGTTGAATATTCCAGTATAATAGAATAACATTGTGTGATATCAAGATGTGATGTCACACCTCATCTATGTTTTGAGATATGGTGAGATGCATGCACGCAGCGAACATTTTATTGTTAAATTATGGGCCACGTACAGTGCTCCAAGTGGCTTCCCTGCTATGGCTAACTCTATTGTCCTATAAATGTACAATGTTTACTTGCTAACTAAAAGATTAAGAATTTAAGTATTTGGTTTGCTGTGACAGAGTTATTATAATCCCAAACAGAAGGCGGTCTCGAACCCCCAAAGGTCCCCCGTCGTTGCGGTTAAATTAAAAGGCGGAAACGTAACATAACTTAAAGACACAGGGAGGATTTGTGATGGAAACCAGAGCGGCTCCTACATAGCAGTTTCAATTACCTTGGATGACCCCCGATGCCTTGAAAAATTTCTGGTATCAATGTTGACTACACACACCCAGTTTCATGACCAAAACATTGTAGGTTGTTTGCTCTTGGATGGGCCCACATGACCTTGAAAGGACACCTTCAAAATTTCCAGCACTGGAATTTGACCACACCCACCCAAGTTCCTGACCATACAACAATTTGCAGTGAATAGTGGACCTCAGATGACCCAGAAATTTATGGTAATGGCCAGTAAATGGCTTCTTTATTTTAATTGGTTACTTCCTGCAATAACGGAGTACGGCTGACGTTTCTTGCCGGTACTCCCCGATCCGTTACTGGTATACGTACGGACTGCCGTCTTCTCGCCGAACAGCTCCGCGAGTTTCCGAGCCACTTATGGGCCTTTAACGGGCCAGTTACGCATTACCGCTTCAAGTGTTGCATGGAAAAAAGCGGATATTTTTAAGAAATGTGCAAATTTTTTAATGTTCGTAAACAGACCCGAGTTATGTGATCGTATAATTTATTATAATTTACACTTGGGTTTCCCTTAGCCCCCAGATGGGGACTACAGATTGTTATACAGTTGGTTATTTGGGTCCACGTCCCGTGTCTAATAAGAATTCCTCAATGGAGGAAATTTGTAGCTATACAGTGCATGTTAATACATCAACCATTTTATGTTGAGCCATACAGACTAGTGTAGGCTAGCCTATCAGTACCATGCATGATTATCAAACGCGATTCTGTTTATTGAAATTAGTCTATTTTGTGGGTCTAAATATTTTGACAGAAGACAGTAAGTAAGTGTGTATGCCTTTTCAATAGTGAGTGGGAAAATTACTTCCTGTCACAGTTTTTGATGAGAGAGAACAATTTTGGGGCTAAATTTGAATATTTATTGTTGGTCTTTTCTAGGGCCAAAGGCCTTGTTGTTGGCTGTTTTTTGTGGAGAACAAAGTTGTATTTTTTATGAGTTGTATACAAAGTTATTGGTTGTCCCGCCGAACGAGTTCGGATAGGGATAGAAATAGCAGAGTCCGTTTCGTCGTCTGTTCGTCAATCCGTTTGTTCGTCGTTCCTGATAAAAATGTTAACCCGTTGTATACGATTATCGGAGTTATGTAGGGCAACAATGAATTGAGTTGGTGGGAAAGAAGAGTGGGCTGATGAGTTTCTCTCGACTGAGGGTGAGCATTAGAGGGGCGTGGTTGAGCGGGGGAAATCAATAGCTAGCTCGAGAAAGGGGTGCAGGGGGTCACGGATGAGAAGAAGGTCAGAAGATGGAAAGACGACGCGAGAGCGGGGCTACGGGGGTTCTCGACATTGATTGATTTTGGGGGCCGTATAATACGCTAATTAGTATCTAATTTGCAATATTTACGAAAAATTTTCTTTGCAAGGCCTGTGTCCAAGTTTTCTTTCTGGTTCTGTAAGGGCGTATATGAATGATGTAAACTTGTGGCAGGAAGCGGGCTGAAGAGTTCGCGACCTGAGTATATTTGGGCGGTATTTCAGGTAAAAAAAAACAAATTGAGTATGCAAATGGCTAATTAATATGCCAAAAATCAGCTTATTGCTATATTTTTGAAACGGTACATCGGATTCTCCCTCGAAATTCCTGCGCTGCATGAAAGGGCCCTATCATGGGGCACATCCTTTTTGCAATTTTGAACTTAGTAATTGATATGTGGCTTAGGATGCAAATGAGCTAAGTAAAATATGCATTATTGCTGTATCTCTGAAACGGTAGTCTGCTAGGCAAAATTCCTTCGCTACTATGCCATAGGGAGACTACTATGCCATAGGGGAGGGGGTGGGGGTTTCAGGGTGTTGGGGGTGTTGCAGGTGTTGGGAGTCGTGGTGTTTTTGGGGTGTTGGGGGGGAAGGGGGTAGGTGTTGCATGTTGGGAGGGGGTTTGGGTGTTTGCATGTTGGCGGGACGGGGGTGTTGTGGCGTGTTGGGGAGGGGGTAGGGGTGTTGTCAGTGGGAAGGGTGTTGGGGATGGGGTGGGAGTGTTGTGGGATGTGGGGAGGGGAGTGGCTGTGGCAGGGTTTTTGGTTAAGGGGGGGCGTGTTTATGGGGTATTGGGGTGGGAGGTGTTGCTGGTGTAAGGCGGGGTGGTGTGGGTTTGCAGAGTCGTTGGGGAGGAGGTGGGGTGATGGTATGTGGGTGTTGGGGATGGGGTGTAATGTTGGGGGCGGGGTGTTGGGATGGGTGGGGTGTTTGGGGAGGGGGGTGCGGTAGGGCCCTATTGTAGTTCAGTATTGCATGTTAGTGATCGCGGAAACATTGGCGGGAACATATTTTACGCATCGCGTAAAACCGAGGTTCGCTTTTGTTTCAAGAATGAAGTAACATCTCATGCAAAATTGCAGTGGTGGAATGGGGTATCATATTGAGGAAATGCCATTAGTCTACTTGGAAGAGAGGTGGTGAACAATATCAAATATTGAATCTAAAGGCATCATCTGGGGGTGATTTATAACAGAGAACACTTTAGATGTGTTACTGAAGTTGGAATACTCCAGTATAATAGAATAACATTGTGTGATATCAAGATGTGATGTCACAGCCTCATCTAGGGTTTGTGAGATATGTGAGATGCATGCACGCAGCATAATCCTTTTTTTTAAAATTTAATGGCCACGTAAGTGCTCCAAGTGGCTTCCCTGGCTATAGGCCTACTCTTTATTGTCCTATAATGTACAATGTTTACTTGCTAACTAAAAGATTAAGAATTTAAGTATTTGGTTTTTGCTGTTACCGCGTTTATTATAATCCAACAAAGGCGTTCTGAACCACAAAGGGGTCCCCCCTCGTTGCGGGGGTAATATTAAACGAGGAGGAAAAGTTCACATAACTTAAAGATCACAGGGAGGACTGTGATGGAAACCAGAGATGCTCCTACCATAGCAGTTACAATACCGTGGATGACCCCCAGATGACCTAGAAAAATTCCTGGTATCATTTTGACTACAAACCCACCAAGTTTCATGATCATTCAACCATTTGTAGTTGTTTGATCTTGGATGGCCCACATGACCCCCTTGAAGAAATGACCTCAAAATTTCACAGCACTGAATTTTTGACCACACCCACCAAGTTTCATTTACATGACCATACAACAATTTGCAGTGAATTATTGACCTCAGATGACCCAAATTTAGGTATAGGCCGCAGTAATGGCTTTAATGGTTTACTTCCTTCCTAGCAAAAACGGATACGGCTGACGGTTCTCTGCCGGTATCGATCCGTTACTGGTATACATGCGGCTGCCGTTTTCTCGCCGAGAAGCTCCGCGAGCTTCCCCCTCACCGAGCCACTTATGGGGCCTAATACGCGGGGGCCAGTTACAGCATCCCGCTTAAACACAGACATCCGCTTCTAAGTGGTGCACTGGAAAAAAGCGGGATTTCCTCAGTACATTTTTCTAGGTTTTCACATAGCGACTGGTGTAACGCATCAACTTGGGGTCTTTCCTTTCTCAGCAACTTCAGCTAAAGCTCTCAGCG
>JAMKCH010040507.1:0-13595 GCA_023653785.1 Ophioderma brevispina | reverse complement strand
GGGTACCATTTTCCCGCTTACAAATATCCTTGTAGCGGTGCATGGGTCGACCAACTTTCATCTTGCCAGATGTAAGCATCAGCATAATGATATCTTTCGGTAGACGGGCCATCCTCCATTCGACGGAGATGGCCCAGCCATCGGAGTCTACGTTGTCTAAGAAATGTATAGTGGTGGGGAGTCCAAATCGAGTAAGGAGCTATTGAATTGGCAACCATGTCCTTCAAGGTGACGACAAGAATGCGTTCTAATACAGCGCAGATGGAAGATGTTGAGTTTCTTCTCATGCCTTTTTAGAGGTATGTGTGTCCATGTCTCACACCATACACGTAATTGCTGATGATGCAGGCGTTGTAAACTGCTGCTTTGTCTAATGGACAGCTTCGGATTTTCCCTCACACGAGTTGTAAGCAGGGCAAGAGTAGCTGCAGCTTTACAATTGCGTTTGCCGATTTCTGCATCGAGGAGAACAGACTGTCACTGATGGTGAACCCTAGGTAGGTGAAGTTCTGAACAACCTCAAAGGTGTACATTGGCGATTGTGATGACAGGTGGTTCTTGAGCATCGTGGGCAAGGACATTAGTCTTTTTCAAACTGATGACAAGTTCGAAGTCCTTACCGGCCTGTGAGAAGGATCTAGTGAGCCAGCTGAGTTCTGCTTAGAATGTGAAGTAATTGGCAGCATCATCAGCGAACAACATTTCACGATTCACTATCTGACGAACCTCAGGATATCAGTCACGATACTCCACCACGATTCCATTGTCCAGACCCAATTTGGATTCATATTTTGATTTCCCAGCACATTTGGCTTCAAGGCCCGTCGTTAATGGAATTATTATAAACTCCTGGCACTAGGTACTGTACAGGTATGCAGTGTACTCTTGCAGATTAAAACTAGCGTTATAACCACTTCAAGCTACTTCAAGCTACAAGTTAATGGTGGCTGCTGGCCCAAATCTAAAATTTTAAAATAGATATTACCATGAATCATGCATAAAACAGAACCTGACACTAGCTGGCCAATGGACTTAACATAAAATACACATCTGCATTGTATCACCTCATATTTATAACATCATGGGGAATCCCCAATTATGCAATCTGTTTTGATCTCAGTGCATAAACAAGTTGACTCAGTTTCTAAATTTACATCTTGGGGAATTCCCATTCACCTCTCTAGTTATAAACAACAGGTGCATTTCTCAACATAGCACTAGGGGAATTCCACTTTCTTCTCTTGCACAATCTATCTAGTAAACAACACCTGGTCTGATCTCGATATAGCACAAGGGGATTTCCATTATTAACAAAGTGCTTTTTCCATGAGAAGTCTTTTCCCAAGTAAAATTGAGAAATAAAATAAAATACTGTTTTCAATCACAAAATGGAGGCTAATATAACAAGACTGATAGTTTCAGATTCAGATTCAGATTTATTTGTCTCTTCACAAAACATGTATACAAGATAACAGATGATAAACCTTATATAGATAAGTATAACTTATGTACAAAAATGAAAACATATTTTTCAAAAGTAATGACATATATATAAGTGATAATATTACAGATAAACAATTCAAAGCAGTATTTTGGAATGCATACATGGTGAAGGGACGAGGACACTGCTAAACGCGAGGCGTGAGGTCGCATTGGTCTGGTCTTGGAGTATCAAGCCAGGCAGTATTCCATGTCTGTAGGATGTTGAATGGGGAACTGGAGAGTTTAGCGGCGTGTCGGCAGAAAGGTCGGCGAGAGCGCAGTCTCTGTCTACCGAGTTGGTGTGATTCTTTGACGGTGTTATACAGCAGGTGCTTGTTGTCCAGCAGGGCCTTATTCACTAGTTTGTGCGTGTGGTGTTCTCTCCGAAGTGCTGCAGGTGCAATGCCTGAAATCACTGGTAGGAATTCAGAAGGATTAGGACGGAGGCAGCCAGTGATCGTTCTCAAGTTCTCGTTAAGTATCATTATCCAGTTCTTGTGTGATAGCCTTTTCACCATGCTGGGGCGCATATTACGCAGTTGCTGTAGACCAGAGCCACGGCAGTGGTGCGTAGTGTCGTTGGGCGGCACCCATGAGATCCAGCAGTCTGGCCTAGGAGGTTATTCCTCGAAGATTACCTTGGCGCATACGGACTCGGAGGTGCTGGCGGTATGTAGCTGCCGGTCAAGCTTGACTCCCCGGTAGGTTGGTGTAGGATTGTAGGCAGAGGCGCTCCATTGATTGATTTGAATCTGACGATGAGCCTCTTGGTGTTGAGGTGGAAGGCAGTAGCGGTTGTTCTTGGGCTTCACTCAGCTTCATCTCCAGTTCTTTAGATATTGCTGGCAATTAGGCCCATGTCCTGTATAAGTGTGCTTTCGCACTTCTGTCCAGTTGCTGTCGGAGTGGAGGAGTGCAAGATCGTCGCCCCTCCCCCCCCCGTAACCATATTGTCTAGATGTTGTTTTAGGTAAGTCGGCTGATATACAAGTTGAACAGCATAGGAGCCGGTACAGATCTTGTGTTACTCCGTTCCTCAGACGACGCAGGCGACTACTCTGTCCATCACGGTCTTGAGAATAAAGCTACGGTTTGCAGCATTTTACATACTGAATTGTACCAGGTGACTGTCTACCTGAAACCCGCGTCAATATCACTACAACTGAACATTTAAAGAAGAAACAAACAAGTATCTATAAGAAACCAACCCGTCAGCATCTAACTATTCGTCTAGCGCACTCACTAACCTCGTGGCGTTTGACCTCTACTGTGCGAGAGGTCAAGTGACGTTTTGTTTCTTTTGATGGTTGCTATATTGAAGAGTCTTGGCCGCCATCATCATGAAGCCCATAGACAATGTTGAGGTATAGTCGCATCACCTGGCCACCAGCCTTGTTCAAATCAACATGCATTAACTCATTAATATGGTTACGTTATCAAAAGGAGTACACCATTGAAATTCCTATTCATAATTATTGGTCAATCATGGATTGTTATTGTTTATATTTCGAGCAGTATGCCACAAATGTATGTATCTGAAAACATCTCAAATATGTTATTATCTCATCCTCGTTCGCAACATTGGAAAATCGCAGGTGTCTCTCTGGAAGTAATCTCTTATAGCTCGCGCCCTTCCGGACGCGAGCAATAAATTGATAGTATTAACGGTATATCGTGTTCATCTATGCATAATATGCGGTGTGATATGCCCAAATTATATTGTCGCCCATCGCCCCCTACCCCAATTAAAGTATCTGGCTACGCCACTGATCAATATATCAATAACAATTGAAAGTCTGTTGTGAATTTCATGAAATAATCGTGACCTTGATATTGACATTTGACATAGGATCAAAGTTCTAAAATCCCCCTCGGATAAATTGGCACTGTTGCAAACGTGTTTGTGTCCCTGGGCAAGCGAAATCTGGAGAGCTGTTATGGGGAATATTACAATCCAAGTGCTGATATGCTTGTGCGCTTGTAAGTCATGTCTTTGAGCAGCCACCTAGAGGAAGCGAAATGATTGTGACGATTTCTTGAAGACGGCGTAATAATAATTGGCAACAGCGCTTTGAGCCTGTTTACGGGGATTAAGCGCTATTCGCTGATGTAGTGCACGTTAGTATCCATTGGTTACTGGTTCAAGCCTTGGCCCATCTGTTCCGAATTATGATTTGCCATAGGATTTATGTTGTGATCAATGTGATCCCAGTGGCTAAGTACCTCTAACCAAAATTAGCTTGAGCCAGTTGACCTGGCAACGGTCTTAATTCTAACGTGCTCTACATAAACGAATATAAAACTGGTTATTATTATTATTATTAATATTATTATTAAAAGAAGAAGAAGACCTGACCATGACCAAGGAGTTATCGATTAAAGTGATGAAAGTACGTTTACATGTTTATAGACTTTATTATAAGTCCTAAACAAAACATGATTCAGGCACCAGTGAAGTGTTAAGAGTGAAAAGTGAAAATATCAATCAGCAAGTTAGTTCCGCTAACAAGTCGGGTTTTTAATGAAGCAAAAAAATCAGACCACATCAGACTTTACTGTGTTTTTTATTTTATTATAACTTGATTAAATATCAAGTTGCATGTATTATACCGATGCTGTATATATCTTATTTAATATTAATTGTTGATTTGCTGTGCACGAGTGTATTTATCGTGCACTCCAATTGTGAGTACTGTACTTTTATTCGCTATTAATGTATTGTAAATTATTGTAAATTATTATTTTACAATACTTTCGTGTTTGTAATATTTATTTTAATTTGATTTTCATTGTATTTTTTCTCTTGTTGACCCCTCTGTGTATCCACTTTGTACAAATTTGATGTCTGACCCTTTCTTCTTCAAAAACGCGCCATCCGTACTTGTACTAATTATCTCTGGCTTGCCCACACTGATCCCATTTTCATCTCTCTTTCTACTCTTAAAGTGCGCGGCATCTACCAACTTCAACTTGCCTCTTTTATGTACCAGTATCACCACCATCTTCTTCAACGTTGACACTCACAGCTATGATACCAGACATGCTAATGACCCCTTCATTACACCTACCAACACTGTTCTTGCCAGTAATACCTCTCAATCTCAAGGCCCTAGGCTATGGATGCAATTGTCCTCTGAACTCCAGAATTCCCCCTCGCTATCATCCTTTAAAAACAAGTTTAAAAAGTCTCTTGTCACGCTGTATGATGACTTACCCTCTTAATATCTTACTTTTTCTTCTCCCTCCCCCCTCTTCTCTCTGTAACTCATCTTATCATTTCATTTTAAATACTCTTAGTCAGGCATAATGTTTGTCCTAGTTTGTCCTGTCCTTTATATTTTGTCTCGCCCCCCCCTTGGTCTTTCGTATTTAAGTATATCTCTTGTAACTTTTTCATTTTTTTAACCTTTTTGTTGAGGGCAATGCGACCTCACGCCTCGCGTTTAGCAGTGTCCTCGTCCCTTCACCATGTATGCATTCCAAAATACTGCTTTGAATTGTTTATCTGTAATATTATCACTTATATATATGTCATTACTTTTGAAAAATATGTTTTCATTTTTGTACATAAGTTATACTTATCTATATAAGGTTTATCATCTGTTATCTTGTATACATGTTTTGTGACGAGACAAATAAATCTGAATCTGAATCTGAAACTATCAGTCTTGTTTATATTAAGCCTCCATTTTGGTGATTGAAACCGTATTTTCTTTATTTCTCAAATTTTTACTTGGAAAAGACTTCTCACAGGAAAAAGCACTTTGTTAATACTGGGAAATTCCCCTTCGTGCTATAGTCGATCGAGATCAGACTCAGGTGTTTGTTTACTAGATAGATGTGCCAGAGAAAGAAGTGGAATGCCCCTAGGCTATGTTGAGACATGCACCTGTGTTATAACTAGAAGAGGTGAATGGAATTCCCCAAGATGTAAATTTAGAAACGGAGTCCAACTTTTAATGCACTGAATCAAAACAGATTGCATAATTTGGGGATTCCCCATGATTTTATAAATATAGGTGATACAATGCAGATGATGTAATTTATGTGAAGTCCCAATTTGGCCACTAGTGCAAGGGTTATGTTTATGCATGATCTTGGTAATATCTATTTTAAGCATTTAGATTTGCCAGCCGCCACCAGAACTTGTAGCTTGAAGTAGCTTGAAGTTATGCTAGTTTTAATCTGCAAAGAGTAGCACTAGCAAGCCTGTACAGTACCTAAGTGCCAGGATTTATATATTCCAGTTACCGAACGGTCTTTGAAGCCATGGTGCTGGGAATCAAAATGAATTCCCAATGTTTGCCAGATGGAAATCGTGTGATTATCTGACTGCATATACTGAGGTTCGTCAGATAGTGATTCGTGACATGTTGTTCGCTGATGAGGCTGCCATTACTTTCACATTCTAAGCAGGAACTTCAGCTGGTCATAGAGCGCTTCTCACGGCCTTTTAAAGGACTTCGAACTTGCATCATGTTTAAAGAAACTAATGTCCGTGCCCAAGATGCTCAAGAACCACCTGGCATCACAATCGACATTACACACTTAGGTTGTTCAGGACTTTCCCTACCTAGGGTCCAACCATCAGTGACAGTCTGGTTCCTCTCTCGATCAGAATCGGCAAACGCTTGGTAAAGCTGCACTACTCATGCCCGGCTTACAACGCGTGTGAGGAAATCCGAAGCTGGGGGGGGGGGGGGGGGGGGGGGGTCCATTAAGAACAAAGGCAGAAGTTTACAACGCCTGCATCATCACACATACTGTATTGTAGTGGAGACCTGGACTACTACTCTTAAGGCATGAGAAGAACTCCACCGCTGCCATCTGCGCTTATTAAGAACGCATTCTGGGTGTCACCTGGAGGACATGGGTGCCAAATTCAGAGCTTCCTGACTCGAATTGGACTCCCCACCATCTATACATTTCTTACCTTAGACAACGCAGAACCCTCCGATGGTCTGGCCATGTCCTGTCGAATGGAGGAATGGCCGTCTAACCAGAAAGAATATCATGCTTCTGAGCGACACTGGCAAGAGGAAAGTTTTGTCGACCCATGCCCTCCAAGGGATATTGGTAAGCGTGATATGTGTACCCTGAACATGCATCGACATTGGGTGCTGTGAGAAACTTGCTGACAATCGTCAACCTTTGGCGGAGAACAGTTAATCAACACCTTGAGGCTCGGAGACACAGATCATCGCCAGTTTGAGAAGCGCGAGCTAAAAGAAAGCGGCACAGATCCTTGGATAGTCAAACTGTGACATCCCATATATGTAGCACCTTTGGCAGAGACTGCCACTCTAGATTGGCCTCTTCCACCACATACGTCGCGGTTCACCTAACCTGTGACGCAATGTGGGCGCTTTATCATATTCTCTTGCGACGACGGAGGCCATGATGATGAGATACTGCGGAATATTAGTGTCTTTGCACTAATAAGTTTGACTTGCCATGCTTTCATTTTTGGAGTCGTCGCTGTGGGACATATCATCGTTGAAACTGCAACGCTACGTTTGATTTGGAGACATAATGAACTGGAAGAACTTTTTGTGTTAGATTAAAATTTTTAAGTGTACCTTTGATTTGACCATACCAAAATTGTTAACCAATCCGCTTAAATCATTAAATCTGTGTTATATTAATAAAATTCCGATCATTTGTGCACAAGCTCATTTATAGTTGTGTTTGAAACGTCATTTCTGACCTTTGACGTCCCCGAGAGACGTCATCACAGTCTCTACTCGTAAATTTTAATAACTTAAAAGTACTTAAACGAAATTGAGATGTGAAAACTGAAAATACATTAGCTGATTGGAGCTTGGGCTTGTACCAACACTTTCCCACCAGGCAAATATGCATAATAATTACCACCCAAATTAGCAGGGCCACGTTGATTGTCGGAGAATTGAAAATTGTCAGCACAATTATCACAGTTTATGCGTGAAAATAAGTCAGCGGGGCTTTATTTTACCAAATGCCCTGTCACCCAAAACGCCCAAAGTATGTAGTGCTAAGGCTCACAAAATCTCATCACAGATTACACTTTAATTTAAAGTTTGGCCAGCTCAAAAAATATTTCATAAATTGTACTATAATTCCTAAACTAAACTACCTGTCCTAATTCATTACTAAACTGTGTACATTGCTTTCAAAAATTCGACTTGAAAGCTGTGGTCCGGAAGAAATGAAGTGATAATTTGACATTTAGTTATCAAAGTGATGCCAACATAACTTACATTCATAGCTTACAAGCAATATCTCACAAACCACTTCCACTCAAAAGTTCAAATAAAAAAGTTTGGTCCACTTACACAGGCAGGTACATCCTTCTCTCTCTCTCTCTCTCTCTCTCTCTCAGCCACCAGGTACACATGACTTAGTGTAAAACGCGAAAGTGAATTCGGCAGCCTCAACGGAATAAACTGCATGACTTGTGATGCTGCACTTTATTCCGTTAAGGCTACCGAATTCGCTATAGCGCTTTCGCTTTCGCGTAGCCGAACACAATGACCACTGACCACAAACATCGCACTAACGGCATCAAAACCCAGTGCAGTGGCATGAAAAGAATGAGAACAAGGGATAAGGTCCGTTCCCAAAACACAGCCGGAAATCTACGTGCATACTATAGTCATGGACCAGAATAAGGCGACCAATTGCGAATCTGACGTAATTTGACGGTGCAGAAAAAATGTCGGCCGTGAGAATAATCTGTGAACATTTTAAGCTTATTGAAACAGAAAGTTTACTTACATGAATTTGTGTCCGTGCGTTTGAAAAATCCGACTCAAATGGGCATGTTTTGGCATTTTAAATTATATTTTGTTCGAACATGCCCCGCCCATACTACACATTCAAACCAATCACAGTACGCGCCGCACTGATTGACAAACCTTGAAAGACTCGCAGTTGGTCGGCTAATTCTGTCCCGACTATATATCATGCCTGAGTGGATCAATTTTTCCAAAGAGGGTCGTCGATTGCCAAATTGTGTAAACACGTATTTCAATACGGAATAATCGCAATCTCGTCATAGTGCGTAGAAAGTAACTAACAAGTGTAACTGGTATGAAAAGGTATGTAATGTAGGTCATACGTATGCGTTAATATACATGTAGGGTTAGGCACGAGTTTGGGGAAAGGACCACAGCAGGAGCATTTGAGAAAAAGAAAAGTATAAGAATTGATGGAGTTATCAGTGTCAAATGTTAACTTGATTTGTGACAATACCAAAAATTGCAGTATCGATTGTGTGAAAGATGGGGTTGAGGCTGAGTATCGGGTGGTGCCCCTTTAACAAAAAATGGATTTAAAAAAAAATATTTGCATTTTTATATTTGAATTTGTATATTTGGAATTTGTTGATTTTATTTATTTATTTATTTATTTATCTTTGACTGGTGTGACCTGTTTGTTAATTTTAAAGTGTTTGTTTTTCCACAGGTTGTCTTTTCCAAGTACAAGCCCACGTGTGTTTATTGCGAAAACGACCACATCCTTCGAAAGGTGATTTAAGCTGGTCGTTGATTGATACTGAACGATGCTGGTGTACAAGGGTTGTTGCTCCAAGAATGGACACAACGGAGTTGCGGGGTAGTGATATTGACAACAGATATTGCTCGCCTATTGGAAAAGTATCAACACCTACGTTGTGGTTTACATACCAACTAGTTCCTCTAACTTTGCGACAAAACTGGAGTAAAAAACGATTGGATCTCTTGTTGAATCGAACAACTTTGTGTGGTAAGTTAAAAGAAACAAAACAAAGGACAACCGAAGGTTAATGTTTTCTGTACAATATTATTCCTACTTTTTATACGAAAAATCTTCGGACTCTAATCTATTCCTTCCAAGTATAAGTTACAGATATTCTGTGTACGCGATTGTATAAAGTGGTTGTAGTTATGATGTGCCTGTAAAGGAGTCATGGATTTGCATTTACTCGGGAATTATAGTATTGGATTAGTGCAGGTATTTTGTATTTATATCATGAAAAAAACTTGAGCTCAAGCAAAATCGGTGTTGTGATAACACCTGAAATCTTGTCAACTGCAAGGGAAGTATGATGCAGATTAATAGAAATCTTTAATGAATATCAACAGTGGTATTTCATTTCATTTCATTTTATTTAGGATTCAAACCAAGGATAAAAAACACAAAAAAGAATACATAAATGTACACTTATTTCCATTGTGGTCCTTGATGAGCCTAACATATACAGGTATGGTATTATTTGCTGGAGTCAATGTACATTAGTAACATGTGCATACGCTGCTCACTAATATTCAGGGAAGGAAATTGAGATAAAATTTTAGACACGAGGACATTTCCAGAAAGAAGCACCGATTTTTTTTCAAACCCGGGTTTTTCATATTTCGAATGCTTACCGATGCGCCAGTTGTTGTTACGCACATCCCTATTAGGTGACGGGCTTGGTTTAGCGTAGTTCATCAATTGTCAAGGGCGCACAACACTAAATCACTCCACATTTGGGGTGGTAGGTAGTTAAGGTAAAATAAGAAAATGTTTGTGCCCGGTGTTTGTGAGATATTTTGCAGTCCTTTGGGGACCAGTCTCCAGTGAGGGTGGTATATTATAATAAAAGTGAAAGCTTGATCATCGATATTATCACAAAATTTTGAAATTTGATTCTGTGTAGAAACTAGGCCTTCGACTTCCGGCCCCGGCCGAAAGCGGCTATGAGGTGTACACGTCTGCTCAAAATAGTGGTGGCGCTGTTCATATGCCTTTTTCTAAAAATCTAGACTAGAATTGTATCAAAAATTGCAAATTCTTTGAATGTTTCAATTGTGCTCTATAGAAAAATAGATTCAAAACATTCAAAATATTGTCACGCGGGGTGCAAATCAGAGGACGCGATGTGGTACTTTTACGTGTATTTCAATGGAGCGTTTATTTAGTGGTGTGCGCCCTTTGAAGCGCTATTTGCGACTGTCAATTTTTCACTATTATATTGCGATTTCGAGTCTGAAAAGACCTCCGATTTCTTTAAATTTGCTAGATTTTACATTAGACATCTATATTTGACCAAATCGCATTAAACAAATCATTTGTTTAACGATTAAACAAAAGAAATCGCTCGAAGACAAGGTGCTCATGAAAATGGTCGATTTATGCCGTGTTTTCGCTATGGACTGCAATTTGGCTCAAATCCTGGTTGAGATACGAATTGTTGACACCTCGCGAAATCAAACTGGTACATTGAAATTCAATATAATGGCGTGGTGTATGTTTATGACTAAAAAGACTAATTGAATAGCTAATTATCTAGTCCAGTTCGCTTTGTTTCTCGTTTTAAGGGAAGCGGGATGTCAAAACCGCGTTTCCCTTCATTTTTTGACCAAAAAAGCGTGCGTCGAGTTTTAACATTGTAATTTAATACTCCACACTAATCCCTAGAGGTATTTTATAGAAGAAAATAACATTGTAGGTTTTATTGACGTTGTATGAAATATGTTAAGAAGAAAAAAGTAGAAAAAGTACACCTCAAAGAGGAAAAATTACTATTTTTCCCCCCCTACCCCTTAGTCTTGCACGGCAACTGGTCATAACATGCGTATAAGGACATCCGATTGGGGGGTGGGTGTGTGTCCGTGAAATAAGCATAATAACCCATCTACTTAAGTTGATGTCCAATGTATGATTTACATTATTTGAAGACAATTCAAAGGTGTTTGAAAACTCACAAATCTACATGGTTCCAAAAAAACGTGTTTTAAACAGTTGTATTTCTTTCATTTGAGTACACGCGGTGTAAAAAGAGTGCCAAAATGCACGAAAATTGGGAATATTTTAGAATATATATCAATTTAACTTAAAGAGCCATAACTCCTGTTTCATGGTCGTGGGGAAGCAAAAAAATGACTCTTTTTCTTAAAAGGTCCAGTATTTGTAAAATTAAGAAAAAAATCAAAACAATGTTTTCAAGGTGTTCAAAGGGCGCACAACACTATCACTCCACATTTGGGGATGGTATGTAGTTCCGGTAAAAATAAATGTTTGTGATATATTTTGGCAGTCCTTTGGGGACCCATCCCAGTGAGGTGTGGTTAGTTATATAATAAAAGTGAAAGATATAAGCTGATCATTCGGTGAATCATTATCACACAATTTTGAAATTCGATTCTTGTGAGAAACTAGGCCCTCGACTTCCCGGCCCCCGGGTTCCGGGCCCTGGTCGAAGCGGCTATGAGGCGTACACATCTGCTCAAATAGTGGTGGCGCTGTTCTATGCCTTTTTCTGAAATCTAGACTTACCCCGCCGCCTGCGTGACTCCAAGCTGAGACTATTAAAAAATCATGTCGTTTTGTATTTTCGACTTCCAGAACTACCCATTATTTAATCGCCTCACTATTTTGATCATCGGCAATGCGAAATTTGCTGGCAAAACTTTAAAACCATTTTTTTACAAAATTTCTAGAGGGTGTCCACGAAAACTTATGTCACCATTTGGTGTAGAATTAATTTTCTAATAGAGATGACAGTTTTGTTTTGACGGGACACCCCTAGGTTTTTTAATGGCATTATAATTTTGCTTGCAGCATTTTATTGAGCACGTGGGTGTAATCAGAATTGGCGCAGCCGATTTGTTGGCCAAGTTGATCTTGTTCCACGAGGTAAAGTGTACACTGTGACATGGTTTATGTTCAAGTATTGTTGTAAGTGTAAACACCATTCCTAGGGAATAAATACGCGGACCGTATACTGGAGACGGATCACATAATGAAATGGATATGGGTGGAAGGCCCTGACAGAGGACTCAAACAACTAGGGGGTATTTTGGTGCGCGACAGCCCAAAATGCCCCAAATAGTTTTTTTGTTTTTTTTCGGGTGACAAATGTTGTATGCAAAATCTTCCAAAACATTCGGTCTTTTTAGAAAATTTTTTCAATTTCAAACCAGCAAAGGGTTTCTTTGGGTGCCCATTTTTCTCCCAAAAAGGGGTCCCCTTTATGTGACAGTGGTAAACTTTTCAAAAAAATGTGGTCCTTTGGGTGACATTGAAGAGGTGGTCTCACCTCTTCAATCAGTGAGCCCTTCTGGATTCGTGCCGATCCTGTTTCAGTGATCGTTCTCGTTTACTCAGCTAGCGGTAGCCGCGCGAAGCGCGGGCCTCCAACTAGTTTTTAACATAATAGCAGGCAGGCAACTCTTTTGTCAGGTGGCATTTCTTTGTCCAGTAGATACTCCTTTGTAAAGTAAAGTCATTGTCTGTTTATTTAGCACGGATTCGGGTCCAATCGAGTTTATAAAAGACACTTTAAAACTGGCACCATACATTTCATTGTTATGGGTTCCCGCCATACAGTGCAAAATACCAGCGTACTGCAAATGTCACGTGTGTTGTGCCATGTTGAACTAATCTAGCCATGATGAGTCACGCAGCCCCCCCCCCCAACTAGACCTAAAATCTATACAAAAATTGCACAAATTCTTGAAAGTTTTCAATTGTTGCTTCTAAGAAATAGATTCAAAAAACATTCAAAATATTGCACCCGGGTGCAACTCAGAGGGCGCGATGTGGTACTTTTCCGTGTATTTTCAATGGAGGTTTATTTAGTGGTGTGCGCCCTCAAGTCCACTTCACCGCATCGTGTTGCTCACTGCATAAGTTGATGTTTTGGCTGTTATTCATCGGGTAAATATCAATTATGCGTGGGGGCAGCCGTCGGAAACGAATTCACGTATCCTCAACAATATAAAGTAAACACTGTTTTGGAGCCCGGGGGGGGGGGTACTCAGTGAACAAGGTAGTCCCTAAGTGGGCCGCCGATATGGGTTCCGCATTTTTCACGCCCTTACTATACCGCTGGGTCGTTTTTTCCCACCAGGCCGAACCTATAAAGATGGTCCACTTTTTTGAGGTCTTTGCTACTATATAATAAATGGGTCCAGTTTTCAATTTTTTGGGCACATGTTGCTATGAAAAATCGGTTCATTTTTTCCGATTTTTGCTAAAATCCCATTGAAAAATGGTTGATTCTCTGATTTTTGGAAAAGTTACTATGACAATGGGCCGATTTTTGCTAAGATTACTATGAAAATTTGTGCGAAATTTCCAAGGCCCACGATATAAATGGGTCGATA